>JAFIDM010011661.1:2241-12272 GCA_023159025.1 Thereuonema tuberculata | reverse complement strand
TCACCATTCGGATCTCTTTTTAAGACACTTCCAGCAATGAAATGAATGTTGTTCATTTAATTTATTACAAATTCTGATTTCTTTAACCAAGTTTATTTTTTTTAGCCTAAAATTTCCCAATAAGTAAGAAAGAAAGATTATGACTTATTGGTATATGTATTCCACCTTTTCTTTCCCTCAATCCAAAGGTTGGTAGGTCCGTTTTTTTTAATCTAAGTGTTTTGAGACATTTTTCGGGGAGAGGTCGTATTTCCTATGTGGACTATCTTGTCTACGTGTGGTATTTGTTCTTCGTTTTGGTAATCTATGGGCCGAGCGCGGAAAACGGAAACATAATCATTACCTGAAAGTACATCGACAAATCACCCTTTCGTTCAGTTAAGTATTATTTCTAGGAAGTAGGCTTCGCCGCAGTGCCGTCGGAGCGATAGTCCGTCAGCGAAAGGAGAATCCCTCCGGGATCTTGGTTTCTTGGTAGCAGGGCTGGAAGCTCTTTTTATTGTTTATTTTTTATTTTATTTTATTATTTATTTGAAGTGATATAACTGCATGTCACAAGTGATAAGATATATACCTACAGAAAGATCTCCGTACATACAACATACGTTATTATTACGACTCGTCGCAATTATTCGTCCGTTCGGAGTTATATACGTCTAGATAATTATGACTAATCACGTTGACATTAATTAATTATAACTTAATACTTATTTTCAGTAACAGTAAATATTATTTTCATATATTACATGTAAATAATATGAGTCCGGTGGCCAAGTGGTTAGGGTGCTCGGCTGCGGGTTGGAGGAAGTGTTTATTTAAAAAAAAATTATTTTTAAACTTTTTTCATATGCCTTTCTATATCATAAAAAAAATCTGCGAATACAAATGATTCAAAAAATTCCGTGCTGATATTAAAAAATCTGATTATTTAATATTTGAACTTAATATTTGAACTCAAAAGTGTATCTTACAATTCTTATTAAATGTGTATTTAGTTTGAAAGTGAAATAATCAAAACTTAATGAAATTGAATTATAAAATTTACTGTGTGTCGTAATATCACGTGCAAATACACTAATTTAAAACATTATAATCTAAAACAATAATTAAAAATTCTAAAATGACTTGTTTCGGACAGAACTTACAATTGCCTTCCTCAGAAATGAAATTAACTAAAACAATTCATACTTAGTGCAAGTATTAATGCTTCACTGTCTGTGAAACCTATCAGTACAGGTACTCGATTTATTGAACCATAGCGAAATAGATTCATAGGAACATCATCCAAAAATTTAGGACCATCTTCTGATTCAAGGCTGGGAACAAATAGCAACGGTACCTTAAATACCTCCTATGAAAACAAAAATAAAAAAAAGCATCATATAAGCAAACGCAATTCAATTCGAGAATAACTACACAATTTATCCCCCTTATAAATACACAGTGTGTCACGTCACGCTGTTCGCCAGCGTTTGCGGGTGATTATTCCAAGAATAAAGATAATACGCACCATGAGTCGATTCGGTACAGTTCGAGACATATGACACTTCGTTGTACATAGCGACTTAATGAAATCTATCTGATTATCATTTAATAATCTGTTGTTTTATTGATTTGCAATTGAAATCACTAAAAATCTTTCATACGTATTGTTCAGAGTATTAAATATAAATTTAAGTAATTTGGCAAATGAATTAGTAAAATCTAACATAAACTACAAAAATATTAAATTTGAAGAATTAGATTTATAATGATTGATTTGTTTAAAAGCTTTATAGATAAATATGATAATGTTCACTACAATATTCAACTGGGAATGTATTCGTGAAACTATAATGATTTGTTAATATATTGAATGACATCTGTTAATTGTTTGAAATCCTACTATTTGTATTTTAACCTTAACAAAGGGAAGCAAGCAATTTCTCGAAAATTCGCCAATTTTTGTTTTATTTTAATTTTACTTGTTTATAATTTTAATTTTAATAAAGGAAGATATATACTTAAAATATGATACGAAGAAGTGATTTAAGGAAGAAATGAGGAATTATAACTTATTGTTCAGAGTGTTTACCTCGTGCTGTGAAGCGTGAATCCAGTGATTGCATCCACAGAACATCAGCATATATCATGGCAGATGCTGGTACTAGCCTATTTCATTTATTGCCTATAGTAACTGTTCTCGTGTTTGTAATCGACCCATAAACATATAATACAATCCCTGTACTGGAGTCCCGTAAAAATTTTAGTACTGATTTGTCTGAGCAACAAAATCAAGTGAAGTAAATACAGGAGAATCAGAAAAAGTCGGGTAGACATCACCATATTCTGAACGGAATGTTTTAGACGCCATTTTCCAAAATGGCCGACACCGATTTTATTTTGTGTATATTTCTGTTCCTGTGACAGTCATACTCATCATTTAGGTACCTAAATATATCTTTTAAGGGCAAGGAATCGATTAAGATGGTTTGTGAAGTGTCTTAAATACTATTCATTATAGAAAATCAGTACTACCTATGAAAAATGTTAAAGAACAGAAAACCATTTCACCAAAAGATGTGGCATTTGAAAAAGGAACGGAAATTATAGGCCCTTTGCTTAAAGAAGGATATGGCTTCACACTAACTGAAATCCGTGAATTGTTAAATTGGCTGGTGGAAACTTAATTAGAAGCAACGAAGTTAAGCTAAGACTGCAAAGTCATTGAGAGGATGAAATAAGCTGCAGTTCTTCTGATAGTAAAAATGAGTCATTGGTGGTTTTCCCGTCAAAACTAGGGATTGATGAAATAGTCAAAAGTAGATAACATCAAAGCTGCTGCAAAAGAAATCAGAGAGACTTTACAGAAAGTAGACTTTGGACTTGCTAATAAATTCTATGATTCAGATGAACTAAACACGTCTTGGATGGCTATTGAGATGCCTGATGAAATGTTAACATTTTTGTTTCCATTTTTAAACATAACAAAGGTCTGCTGTTATCAAATACTACGAATGAAGAAGATTCCGATCCAGATCAGCCCGAAATGGACACACAAGACGATGATGACGAATGGGATGTTGAACATGGTGCAACCTGTCATGATAGGAATATGGCTGTATCTGCTAAAGTCATATATGAAATATTGTATTACTCCATTCATCGCGGCTGAAACAAATGCCTCTTCATCTTATGGTTGGTCATGCCATTTATGATCAGTGTAAAAGTCGAGAGTTAATTACTCTCGAGAAGCTAATGAATAGAGCATTAGTTTCTGTGAGCTACAATGAAGTGTTGCGTAAAAGACAGCAATTAGCAGCCTATGCTGTACAAGCAAGTGGAAATGGTAACACACCTTTGCCAAGCCATTTTGATACTGACAACTTTACTATCTCAGCCATTTACAATCTTGATCATAGAGATGCTTCAAGTGTATGTGGTACTCATGATGCAATGACACAGTCATTGTTCTATTTCAAGCACGTTCTGATCGCATCAAATTGCCAGTCACACCAAAGGTTTCTCAGACTAATTTTATCCACTATTTACAAAAGGAATTACCATGTCAAAGAGTCCTACATTACAAGAGTCCAGTCAGCAAACCAGGGTTTCCCGAAAAATCGCAAAGTTAAGGAAGGCCTGCTTTGTAACGAGACCGCTAAAAAGATACATAATGACTGTGTTTGCGATTAGTTTAATTAAACAGAATACCTGAAGAAAGTACTGACAGTGTAATTGTTCCAACATGGGCTGGATGTCGTTCTGTGTTCTCAAGTGCGACACCACCTCTCATGCATGTAGAATTTCTTCCATTCATTCCCAAGCCAGTTACAGAACATGCAACAGTATTTTTAGAACTGAAAAATTTCCAGAATATTTGCTCGCAGCTGAAACACCAAGTTTTACCAGTATTCTCAGACGAAGGTGTATGTCGTATCATTGCTTATATTATGATAAACAGTCCATCTGAATTTCCTGACATAATTCCCATGATCGGAAACTTCCATTGTGCAAAGGTTGTCATGCACAATATTATTTTTTATTATTATATATTATATATTATATTATTTATTTCCTTAAGATGCTTATAATTTCAGTCCTGTTAGGAACCATTAGTTCCTATCTACAGGTGCTGTTTTATTACAGTGATAAATATTGAATAATTTGTTTTTATATAAACATTTTTGCATTTCATTATAAAACTGTGGTGAAATAATTTAAAGTGTTATTTAGATCCTTTATTTCAATGTTGACAAATGACACAGAATTGGTTGTGGAGAAAAAAGTAAATAATTATTCTCAGAAAGACCATTGCCAAAAGCAATTGGCAGAAGAGATCGCAAGCCAACAATTGACTGGCGCAAGGCATCGCAGCACGCAGAAGTGTCGTCGATTTTTGAGAGCGAGAAGCAGAAGTCAGTTCCTACCAAGTCGCCGACGAGGCAACAAGTGCTTTGTCATAAATAAGCCAAGAACGTTTCCAACTACTATAAGAACATTAAAACTGTGAGTATCTAGTTATAGTTATAGCCATCTCTGCCCAGCAAATAAAGAAAGACTTTATTTCTAAAAATTGGTTATGGGCCCAGCACGCTTCCACTGCGCGATAATAGTTTAGTTGAGGCCATTGCAACGCATCAGATCCGCAATTTAGGCTTAATCTCTTAAGCTTCAGGGAAATGTGTTAAAACTTAGGAAGAGGGTTGGACAGTTGTTAACCAGTCATAAGTAAAGCAGTCAGGATAGCTACAGTATTTCCGATCAATGAAATAATTACCGGTAGTTATAGACTGAATAATTGGTTATGGACACATCGTTGCAAGTTATGAGAGTATCCTCTGAAAAGATGGCCGCCAAACGTTCGGAAACGTGGGAAATCTACGTTATGATTTAACGCCACGAGTTAGACTTATGAATTGTCGTCCTGTTCAATTGTGGTTTTATTAAACTGAACAAGTAAATCTTGGATTTAAAGTAGAAAGGAACAATATATCGGCAAGATGGCTAGTTATATGTTACAGTTTAACGAGAATAACTACATTAGCTGGAAGCGGAATGTCCAAACGCTACTTTTGAAGGAAGGACTATGGGAGATTGCTAACACGCCGATTATTGATATTAAATCCATAGAAGACAAAGGGATAAAGTTAAAGCTATCAATTAAGTCCGAGAAAGCAGTCGGGACGATCCTTAGCAGTATAGAAGAAAGATTTAGGGGTCTAGTTAAGGAGAGAACTGACCCTAGTCTACGATTGAGGGAAATTGACACCCAGTTTAACGTAAAATAATGCTTTAGGATATCTGATTTAAAACGCCAGATATACCTAGAAAGTAGGCTTCAAGTCGAAGAAGACTTGCCTGAAAAATATCTAAGTTTAAAAGTAAGCTTAAAGGAGTTTGAAGAATTAAGTGGGAGTTTTGACAATGGTGAATTATGTTGGCTAATACTTTCTGGATTGTCAAGTGCATATGATTTATGCGCACAAAACTTACTTCAATTGCAAGATAAAGCTGAATTCAATTCAGAGTATGTCATTGGCAGAATCGTCCAAGAATACAGACGGAAAAAATCAAAGAATTCCCGTTATAGCAAATGAAGTAGACATGTGCAATAAAGCCGAAGTGACTATAAATAAACCAGCTAGCAGGGAATGCAAAAGGAATCCCGCAAATGTTTTAACTGTGGAAAAGTAGGGCATTTAGCTCGCCAATGCAAGTCTAAACCCAAATCCAAGAAACCATCACCAAGAGCAGATGATATGAAAAAGGAATCTGGGATTTTTGCTTTGAACAATTGCATTATGTCACCAAAAAAAGATAAACCTATAGATAGCCCATGGTATCTTGATAGTGCTTCTACAAACAACATTTGTAACCACAAAGCTTGGTTCAGCAGTTATGAAAGCTTCGACGCTCCCCTAAAAGTATATGGAGCTTCCTTACTACCTATTGAAGTGTTAGGTGAAGGGACGGTTAACTTAGAAGTTATGCTCCCGAAAGGCAAGACTCAGAAGATTACTTTGTCCAAAACGCACTGTATTCCAGACATCAGCGTTAACCTGATCTCTGGTGGACATGTGGCATCGATGGGCTGTTTCCAATTCATAAAAGGCAAGAATTATGTTGTCAAGGACAAAAACCAAAGAACTATAATCTTAGGTAAAGAGAAGAATAATCTCTTTGAGGTAAAGTGCAAACCGTTCAATGTACAAGTAAAAACCTACTTTAATGAAATCAAGCATTCCAAGTATAAGTTGTGGCAAGCGAGGCTTGGACATATTTCAAAAGGAAAAATGAAAGTCATTCTAGACCAATAGTTGCTACGAGGAATAGAGCAAGTAAAAATTCCAAAAGAAGACTCTGATAGTTTTTGCGAAAGTTGCAAAAATGAAAAAATGACAAATGTTCATCCCGAGGATGAAAGCCATTAGAGGAAAGGGAATTTTGGAATACATCTTTTCTGATGTATGTAGTCCGATAAATATTGATAATGACTCTCAGACGAAATATATCCTCTGCATAATAGATGATTTCAGTAGGAGAAGCTTTGTATATTTGCTTAAAAAAAAGGACCAAGTGCCAGAATATATGAAGCAATTCATAACTTACATAGAGCGCCAAAGTAGGGCAAAAGTGATAAACCTTTTTACTGATCAAGGAAAGGAGTATGAGAAAAAGGAACTCAACAATTTCCTAAAAGAAAGAGGAATTGTATATAAGACGACATCTGCATACTCTCCACAACAAAATGGCATTGCAGAGAGGTTTAATCGTAAGTTGATGGAAACGTCACGAACCATGTTGATTGCTTCTGACCTTCCGCCAAGATTCTGGACTTATGCAGTAGAATGTTCAAATTATGTTCTTAATCGAACACCTCATTTAAAGTTAATGAATACTACTCCAATGGAAAAATGGTTTAAGAACGGAGGAGCACGAAATGTAAGACATTTGAAAACTTTCGGAAGTTTGTGTTACCTGAAGAAACCGAAAAATGCAATCAAGAGTAAAATCGACTCTCGAACAACCAAGGGTATTTTTCTTGGGTATTCTCCACCCACAAAAGGTTACAAGATATGGAATCTTGATACCAACAAAGTAGAAGAAACGAGGAACGTGTATGTAAACGAGAATCGAAGAGCAAGCGATCTAATAAACAAGCGAAAGATTGATCATGAAGAAATGAAGAAAAGACTATCTTTTGATTTATTAAGTAAAACTCAAGAATCCTCTTCATCAGACGAAGAAGACGAAAAGAATGTAAACCTCCCGTCCACAAGTAGCTGTGAAACCGACTCTGGTGAAGATGGTGAAGAAAGTAGCTGTGAAACAGACTCTGGTGAAGATGAAGAAAGAATTACTAATGAAGATAAAACTCATGATGCTGATGTGAGAACGTCTAGTTCATGTGATACCGATTCTAGCGAAAATGACACAGAAGATATGGTGGCCGACAAAGGCTACATACAACTGAAAAGTAGAAAAGTTGCTCGTACACAATGCGTGAAGATACACAAAAATGTTGATGTCCAAGAGTCGAAAGGTTACGAGGAGGCATTAACCTGTCCAGAAAGCCAAAAGTGGCGAGAAGCAATTCAAGCAGAGCTGAAAAGCTTGAAGGATCATCACACATCATAAGAATCCGAGGTCCCGGATTACATAACACCCATAAGCACAAAGTGGATTTTCACGTGCAAGAAGTGTGATGGTACGATCGATAAATTCAAGGCCCGTTTAGTAGTGAACGGATACATGCAAAAGCAAGGTGTGTATTACGAGAAGACGTATGCACCGACGCCAAATGCTGAAGTAATAAGACTAATGCTGACCTTGTCATTAAAGCGAAAGTACCAGATACATCAATGTGATGTGCGAAGCGCCTATCTCAACGGAGACATAGATAGCGACATATATCTGGAAATACCATAAGGTATAAAAGTCAAAAGTAAAGACTGTAATGGTCTGAAGCTATTACGTTCTTTTTATGGTTTGAAGCAAGCCGGGAGAAATTGGTTAGAAACCATGAGAACTAAGCTGATAGAAAAAGGATTCAAGACCATGAAAAGTGATCCATGCATATTCAAAGGATGGTGTCATGGACTATCTGATCGTCTACGTGGATGACATGATCATCATATTCAAGAAATAAAGCAAATTCTGAATAAAGATATTCTCCATTAAGGATCAAGGTGAAATTCATGAATTTCCAGGTATGGAGATAAAGTATCAATGAAGCAAAGGTTCAATGATTATATCACAAGAACACTTCATCAAAGATCTGTTAACGAAACATTGAATGGAAAATAGCAAAGCTGTATCAACCCCATTCTGTCCAGAAGGAAGAGATGGAAAAACAGACGAAGAAATTCAACTGTTAAATAAAGACGAACACCTCAAGTACACAAGTCTGATAGGAAGTCTATCTTACATCTGCAATTTAACGAGACCAGATATCGCGTACTCGGTGAATAGATTTGCAGCAAAACGCAACTCACCATGTGCCAATGATATGCGTAAAGCAAAATGCATCCTCCGATATCTAAATGGAACTGTGTCTAAAATGTTGAATCTCTCCAATCAAGATGACAATGTAAAGGCTTACAGTGATGCAAGTTTCGCAGATCGAGCAAAAGGACTTTCAACTTCAGGTTACGTAATTTATGTGGGAAAGTCACCTGTAACCTGGAAAGCTCATAAACAAAGTTTATTTGCTCATTCAACACAAGAAAGCGAACTGGTTGCAGCATGCAAATGCGCTACAGCAATCATGAGCTTAAAGAGCTTCTTAAAAGAACTTAAAGTAGAGGATGAAGCTATATCACCAATCGTATTATACTGTGACACTGAGTGACTTTGAAACTGGTTGAAGGCAAGTACAAGAACCAGAGGAACATCACATTGAGTTACATCCCAAGTGAAGACAACACAGCAGACATTTTTACCAAAGCCCTAAGTGCAGTGAAACATGAAAAGTGTGCAAAAGAACTGGGAATAAAATAGACACATTTTCATTCTAAGGGGGGAAAAGTGAAAATAAGAATATACAAAAGTGTTGTGCAATTTAAAAGTAATCATTGTGGGTTTGTAAAAGTGCTATGATTAGTGACCGTTTGTGTTGAATTGAAACAGTGTTAATGATGTGATATATTCAGTGCTTCGTAAATTAAGTTTAAGTACCACGAAGTGTCATTTGAAGGGGGGGATTGTGGTGAAATAATTTAAGTGTTATTTCGATCCCTTATTTCAATGATAACAAATAAAGTAAATAATTATTCTCAGAAAGAACTTGCAAAAAGCAATTCGCAGAAAAGATCGAAAGCCAACAATTGACTGGCGCGAGGCATCGCAGCACGCAGAAGTACCGTCGATTGTTGAGTGCGAGGAGCAGAAGTCAGTTCCTACCAAGTCGCCGACGAGGCAACAAGTGCTTTGTCATAAATAAGCCAAGAACGCTTCCAACTACTATAAGAACTGTGAGTATGTAGTTATAGTTATAACCATCTCTGCCCAGCAAATAAAAAAAGACTTTATTTATAACAAAAACATTTCTTTGTATGCACTTTTTGTATTTTTTTATTGCCAAATGGTGTTGACTTTGTTTTAGACTTGGAAAGTTTCTATAAGGAAGTGGTGCAAAGGAAGCACTAATTCAGTGCAAAGTGTTTGGTATAAAAACAGCCGAATCAGTAATGAATGGAACCCACTATGTCAGCTCTCTTTACTGATTCTTGAAGAAGCTATAATGAAGATGAAATGGGCAGCATTTCGGAAATTTAACACCAAGGAAAATATGAGATTACCCTTCAACATGCTCAGAAATTAAAATTCATTATTTCAAATAAGAATCTGAATACAAGCCCCACCGAGTTTAATGAACTTTTACAATCAGTAAAAGTTTTGTACATAGACTTTCAGAAATTTAGTAGTGATTGTGCTTTGAAGTCCGAAATGTGTAGTTACTGGGATACATTCCATTACCTTGTAAACTTGTTGTTGTCATAGTCGATTTTATGTCATAAATTCGACAACTCAGATCTAAGGATATGTTA
>JAFIDM010011660.1:0-12272 GCA_023159025.1 Thereuonema tuberculata | reverse complement strand
TCAACTTTAGAAAAATAACAGTAAAGGAAGTGTTGGGATAGAGGGTAAATTCCGCAAATTCCGCAAATTTATTGGCGATTCAGATGAAAGGAGGAAAGACGAGCGAGTCGTGACTATTTATGACTTTCTTCGATTAAGATTCAATTTTAGTTGCTGAGTTATTGCAACTAAAAACATTATTATTACATCCGTTTTGAAAAGTTATAAAATCAAAATACATAAAAAGAGAAGTCCTACCTCACTGTCTGACTGACTCATCAACGCCCAGCCCAAACCCTTGGACCCCTAGAAAGCTGAATGTTGCACAGAGGTTCCCTTTATGATGTAGACAAGGAATAAGGCCGAATTTTTCGAAATTCCCACGGGCTAGGGAATAAAGAGGATTTATATTTTCGCTTTAAAGTTGCCTTATTTCCATAACTATAATTATTAGAGACTTCAAATTTGGCATGTAAGTAAGTAATTATAATCACTAATAAAATTTTTCAGGATGTTTCGAAAGTCCCACGGGTTAGGATATAAAGCGTTGCTTTAAAGTTATAAAGCTGAAATTTTGCTTCCGTTACTATTGTTAGGTTTTAGAATTTTTTATTATTTCTTTGGGGTAGAAATTATTATTATTATTATTTATTCGTCTGTAATATTATATATAAATGAGAATGTTTGTGGGTTTGTTTGTTTGTTCGCTATACACTCCTAGGCCCTTTGAGCTATCTGGACGAAACTTTGCAGAATTACTGTTTAGGACCCTGCGGAGAAAAACGGGCTACCTTGGAACTTGGGCACAGCACCCCGAGGGGATGAAAAGGTGTGAAATCCATGGAATAGCGCTTCAAATGCTTCTGGTGGTGATAATGAGAATGCACAAAAATTGTTGTGCAACAATTGGAACTAAAATATTGTTGTGCTTAATAGAGGGGTTTTCGGGATAGATACAGATTTGTAATGATCAGATAATTTCTTACGAACTGGGAAAGGGTTATGACGTTATAAACGGAAGGGAGAAGGGTAGAAATTGGTGGGAAGTCTTATATTCTCTGATCTCGATATTATTTCATATCTAGGAATCTCGAGTTACAAAAATTCAAATAACTTAAACTATGGGTGTACATAGCTTTGATGATTACCATATTCTGATAAATTCGAGATTTCGCTGAACAGTAAGGGATGTAAAATCAATGAGAGGTCCCAATTGCATGACAGATCACTACATGGTAAGAGCTGTCGTCAAGCTCCGTTTAAAACATACGTTCCAAAAACAAAGATCTCAAGCACGAATTAACTGGAAGCATCTTCTAATAAATTCACAGGAGAACTATCAAATCGAACTATCTAACCGTTTTGCAGCACTGAGGGAGTTTGAGGAACCAGATAAGTTAAATAAACAAATTTCAGAATCTATTCTGGAATGCGCCAAGCCATTATGTCCAACTACTCGCCGCAGAACACAATCTTGGATTTCAGATGACTTGATTGACCAGAGGAAGAAAGCGAAGCTAATCAATCGTGACCTCTATCGAAAGCTGAACCGGGAAACGTAAATATGTTGAGATCAGAAAGGGAAGCTTACTGGATCGGCATAGCGGGCAATCTTGAGGAGGCAGCCAGTAGAAACAATTACAACATAGTCTACCGAACTCTCAAGTGCCTCAGTGGAAAAACAAGATTGAAAAGTGACAACATCAGAAACGAAGACGGAACCTTTGTAAAATCCATTGACGATAAACTAAAGAGATGGAGAAGTTACTTCAATAATCTGTACAACCTGAACCTCCCAGAGGCCAGCCAGCGGAACCCCCTCCCATTGATCCTCCTTTATATCCAATGAATGATGAAGAACCATCCTTAGAAGAAGTTCGAGCTGCCATCAATTCACTGAAAAATGGCAAAGCACCTGGAATAGACCAGGTCACATCAGAAAGCATCAAAGTTGGAGGTGAGGTTCTACTCGAACGAATACATATGCTAATCACTAAAATATGGCGCACTGAGCAAATTCCTTCTTCGTGGAAGCAAGCGGTCATTATCCCTATCCATAAGAAGGGCGATAGAAGTATCTGTAATAATTATAGAGGTATCAGTCTTCTCTCGGCCACTGGCAAGATCCTCATGAAAACAATCCAAAGAGAATTCAAGACCACCGAGAGCAAACTAGTCGAGAACAACAGGCTGGCTTTCGACCGAGTCGAAGCTGCTGTGATCATATTTTTACCCTTCGGCAATTGATGGAAGAATGTACAAGGTGTGGTAGGAAAGTTGTTGTTGTCTTTATTGATTTCAGAGCTGCATTCGACAGTCTTTATTGGGCGGCGCTTTGGAATTCGCTGAAATCTGAGCACATTCCGGATAAGATAACGAGAATTCTCCAAGAAACTTACAAGGGATCTAACAGCGCGATAAAGGTCGGGAATGAAAGTTCTGAATGTTTTGAAATCAACTCGTGTTCGTCAAGGCGATGTGGTGTCCCCCTTGCTATTCAATATAGTGATAGACATGATCATGAGGAAGGCCTTCAGAGGCCCACCAGGAGTACATTTCGACCAAAACAACTCAATCACGGACCTTATGTTCGCCGATGATTGCACAATTTTCGCAGAATCTGAAGATGATGCTACTGACATTGTCAATGACTTTGCCTACATTGCCCATTCCTATGGCCTCCAAATCAACACTGAGAAAACGAAAGCAATGGTCACCGACGGTTCTCCAGTGAATGTCTACTTAGAAGGAAATTTAATTCAACAAGTCTCTGAATTCAAATATCTCGGCTCCATTGTTCAAGAAAAGAAAACAACAGAACGTCTGAAATTAACAGCAGAATAGGCCAAGCAACAATTGCTTTCGCTTCCCTTAACTGGTGTCTCTGGAAGAAAAACAACATCTCGATGAAGACGAAAATACGTATTTTCCGAACATCAATAATTCCAATACTTCTCTATGGCGCTGAGACCTGGACACTCCTCAAAGCCGACATCAACAAACTCGAAATTTTCCAGATGAGGTGCCTGAGACGAATAATGAGAGTGTCAGTAAAAGATCGAATCAGAAACGAATCCATTCGAGACAGTTGTGATCATCAGGCAACCATTCAAGTACAAATCCAGAAGAAAAGGTTACAGTGGTTTGGACGCGTTTGTCATATGAACAATGCCCGACTTCCAAACAAAGCTTTATGGAAAGAACGACCAACCAATTGGAAAACCCAGAGAAGTGCCCAAAAGAAAACTTGGATTGGAATCATCAAGGAAGACTTGAAGAGCCTTCACATATCAATAGACGAAGCCAAAGTCCTAGCCGCAAACCGCCATTATTGGAGGAAGATCATTTGCAAAGTTCAATGTTGAAAAGCACCCACAGCAGCGTACTGGTTGAGAGGAAAACCCCCACCACCCGCCAGCTAGGGACAATGATGATGTGATGATGATGATGGGTGTACACGGGAGGGCGGTGAGTGGATGGACAAACATGGTTGAAGGATATGTCTACGGGGTTTTCAGGTTAGATATATATTTGTAATGAGAACAGACCTTTTGAGTTATTTTTTTTTGTACCAACCGAGAAAGTTTTGAAGTGATCTCGGAAATGCAATTTCTTCATCATCCACATTAGGACATTTGTTTTTTGTAACCCGAGCGAAGAACGGGTCTTTTTCCTAGTGGATATGCAATTATGAAATAAACTTTTAATCTCTTTTCTGATCAAATGAATTTTCGATTATTGTCAGCTTTCGTTCCATCAGCAGCAGCACTTGTGAGTTTGAATTAATTACAAAATTATTATTATATAGAATTCAATATTAAATAACTGATATCAAGAAGACATGAATACAAACAAATAAAAATTCACTGAACTGTTTGTTTTTGAATTTTGTACAGGGACAAAACAAGACAGATTGTTTTGGATTTGAAAATCCTCATACGTTGGATTCACCCAGTATCCGCAGCTCAAGTTGTTGTTATTTTTTTTTTATCTTTGTTTTGTTTCTTTTTTTTATCGTATGGCATTTAATACGATAGTTTAATAGAATTTAATGTTACTTCAACGGAAATGAATGAAACACAGAAGGAGAAAGTTACTTCCATTCCGACACTAGGATTCGAACCCAGGTCACATCTACTTCATGGGAGGTCGTCGTTATGGCACAAGGCTAAGCCTGAAAGATCAGATCAATGAAGTAGAAAAATACATAAGCAAAAAAGACACAGACAAAATAATGACCCTTTCACATAATAAACAGCAAGCTTCAGCAAATAACATTGATGTTTAGTGTTAATATAATGTGTTATTCATATATTTAATTAGCATATTTTTTATAATAAATGTGAGATGAATTAAAAGCGCTCTTTGAAAAACATTTATTTTAATGCATTATTAATAATATTGCTGCCTGTAGATTTCGCCGTCGGCCAAAATCGTAAGCAACGGGGTGGGTGGGGATCTGATGAGGGGTCGGCGTCGACTTCTCAGCAAGCGTCTGACGTCTTCAATGATTCGTCAACTGGAAGGGGGGCTTGCGGGCTTCGCAAATCCTCTTCAAGTTGACTCCGGGAATGGCTCGATGAAGCTGGCGGTCCTTTGGTCGCCTCGACCGCGGGGAACCCGTCTGGAACTCCGGACTTCGGATGGCTTCGGTTTGCCGGCAACGTCTCCTCCGTTGGCCAACTCTGAACGCTGCTTAGCGGGGAGAGTGGTCTGGCAATCCCCGGTGAACTAGACGGCAATGCTTCTCGTCTGCTGCCGGCGACGTGGCTTTCGTACGCCGGGTTCTCGGCTTCCAACGCGGGGAGGGCAGTTTTGCTGTCCGTGTTGGAGGTGGCCTCGTCTTCTCACTTCTCCGTAACAACGGTTCTTCGTACTTCTAACGGACTTTTTGGGCCTTGGCCCAGGCACACACTTTGGACGTAATACTGCGGGAAGTAACCTCTTCCCCCTTGGCCAATCGTGGCCGAACACTCACTGTTCTCTCGGTGACTTCGGTTGAAGACTGAGAGCTTCTTCCTGCGGCTGGCTTGCCGCCACCCTCCAACTCTGCTATTCTATCTCCGGCTGGAGATCCCCTGGTGGCTGTCAGCCACGTACTAACTGTCTAACACAGGTGGAACTCCCCATTATATCCCCAGAGTCCGGCCTCGCCATCAGCTCTGGAACGGTCAACTAACCTCAGAGGTGACGGGGAAACCGAGCTCCGGGCAAGGAAGAGTCCACCTACGGGGGGGGGGGGAACACATGAGGAAAAATCACCAGGTAACAATATTAATAAATTAATAAATTGCTTTCTTTCATCTTATCTATTTCACGAAGTACAAAATCAATGATTCTTGAATATGAAATTTCAGTTCATTCTTAAAAAATTATTAAGAATTACTCAACCATTTGTAGATATATGTTAAGATGACATCCTTCCAAGCTGAGACAACTCTGGATGAATGCTTGGATGTTTTAACTATCTCTACTGTTTTCGTTTCGTTCCACAGATAAAGATGGATATGGATATAAAGAGAGCTCTGCCAACAATTTATTCTGCCAAATAGTTAACACTAATTTTTTGTTCGTATTTAAAACAGAATTGTCAAAGGGTGGGGTTTATTCATGAAACAAAAGGTTTCAGGGAATCTTTTCATATTCACGAACGTCGAATCTTCAGCACTACAGCAATGAACAACACAAAATTTTCTCTTTAGTTAAACTTTAAAATTCTATACTTGTATTAACATGTTTATCAGTTGTTATGAGCAGTGGCGGCTCGTGTATAAGCACTGTGGTACTGCAGCACCCCCTAGGCCTATTTGCACTTAATATTATCTATAACATTTAATTTAATGAGTTCTTTTTAATTTAATTCTTTCTTTATACTTGGACAATATATAATCCTTAAGCTTAATGCCAGTTTATGAAAAAGATGCAAAAATCTTTGTATGGAACTGTGAAGCTTCACAGTTACAGCGGCGTGGGCTTTGACTGTTGTGCGCATGCGCACATAGGAAGCTACACGCGAGGCAAAATAATAGAAACAGAAATCATTCCAGAGGAATGGAAACAAAGCGAAGTAAAATTAATCCATAAAGGACAAAAAAAGGAACTAGAAAAATTGGAAAATTACAGACCTATAATGATCATTACTAATCTCTGTAAACTGTTCACCAAAATAATAACCAACAGATTGGATACAATAATGGAAAAGAACAACATATTAGGAGAATTACAGAATGGATTCAGAAAAGACAGAAGAGTTTCAGACAATTTATTTGTACTCACTGAAACCATAGATAAATATAAAAATTAAAAAAAAACCGCTTTATATTGCCTTCTTTGATATCAAAAAAGCTTATGATACGGTAAGTAGAGAAGGACTCTGGAACATATTACAAAGAAAAATCTTGATGGCAAATTTATCAGATTGATTCAAAATATTTATAAAGACAGCAAGTTGAAATACAAACTCCATAATTGGGAATCAAATTGGATACAATCGGAAATAGGAATGAAACAAGGCTGTACTTTGTCACCAAAACTATTCAACATAATAATGAGTGAATTAACGTTTAGACTCGAAAAGAGCAACTTGGGTATCCCAGTTGGGAATGAAACCCTGCCAGGCTTTGCGGATGACATTGTTCTATTCTCAGATAATAAAAGGATTTACAGAGCCTACTACATACGGCAGGAAGCTTCGCAAAAGATTTCCAAATGGAATTCAATTGCAACAAAAGCGAAGTAATAAATTTTATTGTAGTTGAGAAAAACTACTGGCAAATTAATAATCGGGAAATTAAAGAACCAATGAATATCAATATCTAGGAATATTAATAACAAATGAGGGACAAATCTTTAAAAAGCCCACTAACGACACAATAGCTAAAGCAAATAAACTAAGTGGATGGATAAGGAGCGTATGTAATAAAAGCTACAATAAAGTAGAACTAGATAAAATATTATGGAAATCATTGGCTGTGCCTGTTCTAATATATGGTAACGAAACTATAATTAATACAGAAACCGAACTTCAAAAATTGACAAATATCCAAAACAGATTTGGAAGAAAACTTATAGGAGGGAACAATTTGACACCTACTACAGCAGTTCAAAGTGAAATGGAGTGGTCATCGTTCTTTAGCAGAGAAGCTTCAAGCAAATTAAAATATCTGGGGAGGATGACTTTCATGAATAAAAATAGATGGTCTAGAAAGGTTTTGAAAATACAACAGAAAAAAGCAAATGGGTAGATAAACTAGAATATTTAGCAGAATATTACGAAACAGAAGAAATTAAAATAAACATTGAATCGGAAAAAAATGGCACCATCTTATTAAAAACTGTGTAAAAAGTACAGAATTAGAACTATTCGTTGATTCTATTAATAAAATCTTTACCATTAGGGTTTAAAAATAAAAGGGCTCCCATACATCAGGATATTTATGATAATTCCTATGGAAGTTCTTTACTTTTTCAGTGCAGAGCGGGATCATTGGCGCTAAATAAAAGAACAGAAAAATGGTCTGAAAAGGGGCCAATATGTTTAAATTGCGATAAAAATGAAGAGGAATCTCTAAAACATTTCATCTTAAGATGTCCATGCTTCGGAAAAGAGAGAACCGAACTCTTAAAAAATATTAACATAAACCCACATAACTGGGAAGAGGATGAATTACTGGATCACATATTGGGATTCAAGGGAGAATTGGATCTGAATAAAATTTAAAATTTCTTAAAACTTGTTTGGATTAAGAGAGCAACTCTAATAAATCCTTAGGGAATTGTCTGAACAGGAAGTGCGTTTTAAAGCATATCCCTATAAACATACATACAGGCTGCAAGGGAGAGGCTGCACTGTCGCTGACACTGTCACCCTGGCGTGCTGATCGAAGGCAGGGTTGCCAGATTGGGTTACAAGTAGAAAATTGGGCTATTTTTGAAAGCTCACCGCTACTGATTTAGAATTTCGCTACTTGCGACTTTTTGGGCTACTAATGAGAAGAAAGTTAATGATTAATTCTATTAAGTTACATTATAAATGCATAAATAATAATAAAAAAAAAGGCAACACACATACTTCTTCTAATAACTTCTTCAATATTTCAACTTTCTCAACGAATGTTTTCTTCAGGAAAAATACAAAAAATACATAAAATAAGAGGAAGAACGGATATGTCTTTCTTCTTATTACAAACAGAAATTTGAATAACAATTATGAAATGTTAATAAATTACAATGATAATATAATCGTAAACTTACATTATTTGGCAATCCTCATTTAGAATCAAATGTTAATTTCCTTTATTTCCAAACATCACTGAGAATAAATTGTTAAATAACAAGCAATATATTATTAACTCTTCAGCTGATTATTAACTCTTAATTTAGCCTTTACACTTTTGTTTCCTTCCATCACTTTTTCTAAAAATCCAAAAGAGATTTCATTTATTTTTAAAGATTTATCTCTATTCATTCAATTAAACCAATTGATAATTGAAGTTGCCTCCCCCCTACTCTGAATGGAGGGGGGGGGCAGAGACTTTATTTCGCCCCTACTCCCCATCAAAAAAAAAGAAATATATGGTTTAAGTAAGTAAGGTTTTGGCTTCGTCTACGCATTACGTGTGTACATAAAGTCTCTATACAAATAATGCAGTAATTTTGACAATGCTATTTTGGAATAAAAATAAATACCGTTATAATTATTATTATATTATTATTATCAAATATAAGCTGTTTATACAACTTAAATGGGGTAACTATAACTATGAAAAAATAAACCAAATTTACTTAGTTTTAAAACAAAAGGCTAAAAATTTTCTGGAGCAGCACCCCCACTAATTTTAGCTACAAGCCGCCACTGCTTCTGAGTGAAGGAGAGTTATAAATTTTATAAAGGCATCTCATTAGAATTTCTCTGGTGGCACAGGATGTAAAGGAGAATCTTAAAGGGTTCAGGAATAATCGTTAATAAATTTTAACTGCCGAAGTCATATTGATGCTTTAGTGGTCCGTGCTTACAATGTACCAAGATGTTAAGAAATCAAAAATAAAATAAATATTTAAAAAAAAAATTGTTTGCAAACTCTGTAACAACTTCCTCGTTTTAAAAAAAAATCATTTCTAAAGCTTTATTTATAGTTGTCTTTTCCTAAAGAAGAATGAACAGGGTAGTTCCTCTTATAGTGATATTTTTTGGTAAGTAAAAATAAATATCAATAAATAATTAATAAGTTCTATTTATTAATGAATTTATTAATTATGAATATTTATTTATTAGTAATATTAATTGATAAGAATATAAATATATTTATTTTACAACTTCTTTAACCTTATCTCAAATGATTTAATATCAAAATGTTATTAATTTTATATTTATTAACTTAATAGTTCGTATGTAAACAAATTCCCTGATGTCTTATATTTAGTAAAGTGTATATATCTCAATCCAGATATATATATTGTTATATTGTTTTCCAGTTTAGAGAGAACACCTTTGAAAGGTTAAGAAGGTTTTACTCTGAAATCTCCCATCCTGTTACACTCCCCGATTGAAATCTAAAATATTTACTAATATTAAAACTGACTTTTTGCAACTGTTATCTGGGAGCCAAACTTATGAATTTTATCTTTCTAATAGATTACCGACTAATTTTATTGAATTAAATCATGATCTTTTCCACTTGAAATGACAAATATTTGCTCAGTCGGCAGAGTA
Organism: Thereuonema tuberculata; assembly: GCA_023159025.1. NCBI lineage: Eukaryota > Metazoa > Arthropoda > Chilopoda > Scutigeromorpha > Scutigeridae > Thereuonema > Thereuonema tuberculata. Next base: position 2,581 of record JAFIDM010011660.1, on the reverse strand, counting down.
GTGCTGGAGCAGACCTCCTCCGTTTCACAAAAAAAAGATGATTAACGACAATAACGTTTTTGTTTGAGGTGACCATTACTTTAGTATCTTGTAGTTGGCATGAACTTGAGTATATGAGTGTCTCTTATCTAATTATGTAAACGAGTAATTAAACTAAAGGTCCTAACGATAATTTTACACCACGGAAATTTGTTCATTAATTTTTGTGTTCGATACAATTCGAAATCTGAGCTAAAATTTCCTATATATATATTCGGACAGAAATTTCAGACTTCAGGTTATGCTTTTTTTTGTTCGAGGACCTTGGATGTTGAAAATCGTAGCTGAGCGACAAACAGATACTTTTTGAATGGATAAACTATTTGAGGTGCTATTACCATAATGGATGGCTATATATTATACATTATAATTATTATATATAGTATATACGTTATCGCACAAAAACGCTGTACCCCTAAAATATAGTGGGAAATTCAAGATCACGTGCGATCCAAGAACATCTAAAGTGCTTTTAGTGACGAATCCAGCTTCTCTGTTGGTGCTGATGATCATCTTATAAGAACACTCATTAACAAAAAAAACGACGACCTAGAAGTTGTTGTCCGATTGTAATGAAATTTCGTATGCAAAGACATTGTGACCGCCCATGCAAATGATTAAACTTTGGTGTCCAATGAATGAATAGCGAGAGCTACAGCGCATCGGAATTGCGCACTCAGCAGGTGTATATAAGAAGCGATTCTCAATCTGATGGTCAAAATTTCTGTTGCATTTCTTTCAACGACTGAAAAAATGCCTCGCCGCAGGATTCGAGCTCATTACGTGCAACTGTCAGAGTTTGAAAGAGGTCGTATCATTGGATTGAAAGAAGCAGGTTGGGCAAATCAGATAATCGCTCGTCATATGGGTCGAAGTGATGCGGCGATTAGGAGATGCTGGCAGGAATGGGTGGACAGTGGCAGATTTCAGCGTCATGAAGGTAGTGGTCGCCCTAGAGCCACAGCAGAGTGGGAGGATAGAGTGATTGTCAAATCAACTGTCACAGTGCCTGAATCATCGTTATCAACCATCACACGTGCGACCCGTACACGAGTGTCCACCTTGACCATTCACAGACGGCTGAGTGAGCGATATCCACGCTCGTACCGACCGCTACGCCACCTACCACTCACGTCTGCACACCGTCGGGCCAGATTACAGTGGTGCTTGGCTCGATCCGGTTGGAATGATGCTGAGTGGGGACGTATAGTGTTTAGCGACGAATCCCGCTTCCAACTGTGTCCTGACGATCGTCGCAGACGTGTCTGAAGACGCCCAGGGCAGTGTTCCGATCCTGCTTTCACTATTGCACGCTACACAGGCCCTCAACCAGGAGTTATGGTCAGGGGTGCCATTTCCCTTGATAGCCGGACCCCTTTGGTCGTCATTAGCGGAACACTTACAGCACAGCGGTACATCGACAACATTCTGAGACCTGTTTTGCTACCCTTCCTTTTGCAGTACCCTGGCCTTATTTTTCAGCAAGATAATGCCAGACCACATACAGCACGTGTTGCTATGACCTGTCTTGCAGCTTGTGAAACACTTCCTTGGCCAGCCAGATCCCCAGATCTCTCTCCAATCGAGCATGTCTGGGATATGATGGGAAGGCGACTGCATCCACCAGGGAATGTGGATGACCTAAACCGACAATTGGAGCAAATTAGGCAAGAAATACCGCAGGAGACCATCAGGGAGGTTTATCATTCTATGCCACGTCGTGTGGCAGCTTGCATTCATTACTTGCATTCATTACTTTGTAACTCTGTAACTCTGAAATAAATCATTCAATTTGTCTGGAATTTTAATCATTTTCTATTCTGTACATAATCTTCCTCTCCACCAATTTTTGTCTCCATCGGACAACTCCTTCTAGGTGTGTCGTTTTTTTTTGTTAATGAGTGTATATGAAGGAGCATGGTGATCAGTCCAATCCGGATGCAGCTGGAGTCTGAAGATTCATCTCTTGACAAATGATTTTGCCTAGTTTTGTTACAAGGTACTTTGACTGCAAGGCTGTTCGTTAACAACATTCTACAGCCAATTGAAAGCCTATGCTATCATGCTTTTCATGGGTATTTACTATCATAATAATGCTAGATAGCACACAGAGAAACTCTCGACAGTACCTCCTGTGCAGTATTGATAATTAGTTCTATGATTGTAACTATTATTATTAACTCGTTTTTATTAACTCGCTTTCTTGTCTGTCTTTGTTTGTATGTTTCTTCGGTACAAAGTTTACAATTGAAAAGTCTTCAAAATCTTCAAATAAAACAAAAATAAATGTATAAAATACTACATTTATCAAAATAAACATCTGAATTTTCGAAAAGACACATATCTTCTTTTCTTCTTCAAAGCAAAAAACAATAACAATAAGTTACAAACAAATAGAGGAATACGTTACATAGGTATGACACTCATGAAATTGTATTGTAACAAACAATACTTAGAAAAGTGTTACTCTCCTAATTCTTTAATTATCACCTTATTCTTACAATTTGAACATACATTATTAAACTCTTTTGCCATTTCGACA
>JAFIDM010011659.1:0-12273 GCA_023159025.1 Thereuonema tuberculata | reverse complement strand
ATCCTCTACAGCTTTCTATCTTCTAAGCTTTAAATAATTTTTTTTTTATCAATGAATATTTTCTTTCTTTGGGTCATCTGACCTTGAGGATATTGTTAGCTAATTGTAGCTGGATTAAGGTTTCAAGTTTTTTATAGTGGATTTGTCTTGGAGACGATATCGAAACTGAAATTGCTAAACAGCGGGCCGATGAAGTTGTAACAGAACCTTTTAATATCTGGAACAAATTTACATTACGATAATGCATCTCTCCCCAAAAGACACAAATCCCACAAAACAACTTATTTTTTTATAATAATAAAATAATAATAAATAATAATGTTATTTAAGTAACACTAGCCGTTCGGACGCAGTCGAGTGGTCCAGGCGACGGTCAGTCAGGCAGATACTCCTGAATGTGGGTTCGAATCCCAGGTGGGCTTGGATTTTTCTTTCTTTCTGTATGTGCTACTCTCTTTTTCAACCACTATTTTCAATTTCATACGTTCTTTCTGGCGCAGATTAGCCAGCAAAACATACTAACAGTATGTTCATTCAGTATGTATCACTCATCATTCATTTATTTTAAATTATATCATCTATTTTTATTTATAAACAACATTTCGTCAAGAGAATTTCTAGACTTCCGCAAGCTTGCTTCGAAAAACTAATACACTGAAGCTCGGTTATAACGCGGTCTTTCGGATCCAAGATTTCGAAGATCGCGATATAACCGCGAAATAATCCAACTTTTATTACTTCGCGACGTCAAATGTCGTACATCGCATCCTATTATCGCCCACACGATTCCAAATCGATTTTAAAATGGTCATTTCGCGATTACCTACATCATTCAGAGCTATGTGAGAGAATTTTATATTTATAAATACATAAATCATTACCTGTTCAACACTTTGATAGTGATCTATATTAGCCAAAATCGATTTGGCGCCGCCATCTTGTTCAAACGACGAGTCACGTGGATCAAATCTAGGTATTCATACGCCTATCAGATTACATGGGCCTCTTTACTGGATGTCATTGGCAGAAAAATAGATCTCGATATTCATTTTGGTTTAAAAGAAAAAGTCCGCGATTCTGGTATTTTTTAAAAAATATATTGTATTTGACATTAGGGTGGGTATAGAGTCTCAATTACTGTAAATAATAAGGAAACAAGCATATTAATTTACACCTTTGATTTGATTTTAGGCGAAAAAACGGTAAATTTAGCAATTTTACAATTATACACCTTTTCCAAAATAGAAGGGGTCCAAGACCAAATCGCGTTATATCCGAATTCGCGATATAAACGACCGCGTTATAACCGAGCTTCAGTGTAATACATAGATTTCAAATTTTACAACAAATACAAAACAATTTACAGACATTTTGACATGTCTACTTTGTTTTAAACAATCTACAGACATTTTAACATGTCTACTTTGTTAAAGAAAAAGCTTTAACAATCTATTGAATATTCACTTTAATAATTTTTAACAATTTATATGAATTTTACTTTATTTTTTACTACTTTTTTAAAACTTTCGATTAAATACTTATTTATTTGTAAACCTTTTGCTTTCTTTACGCAATTAAAACTGTTTATAATAAATGTCTTTTATAAATGTCTCTATAATCAGTGTTGTTTCTCTATTGTTTTGTATTTGGTGTAAAATTTGAAATCTACCTACCGGTGTTATTAATTTTTTGAAGAAAGCTTGACGAAGTCTAGAAATTATCTTGCCGAAATATTGTTTATAAATAAAAAAAGATCAATAACACAGGACTGCAAAATTTGAGTCATGAAAAAGCGTTTGCATTATATGTTTTGGCATATAATGACTGATTTTTATATTGTTTATATTGTTAATAAGAGCAGTTATCATTGTTGATACATTCTGGTATTCATAGGTCCTTATGCTGTCTTTTCCTTTTTCCCTGAAAGCTCCTTTTGGCACTTTGTCTCTTGTAGGCAGTATGCAGGTCTTCTCTGTGCAGCATCCAACAGTTGTCCGCCATCTTATTGATGTTCCACCTACTTTGGTATCAATAAGATACGTTCCATCTCCTTGATATCTTGGTGAAATCTTTCTCTCTATTCTTCACTAACAGCACCAAGATTTTCGGGAAAATAGTCCAAATGCGAGTTTAAAAAATGCACTTTCAAACTCATCGAACAACCCAAGTCTTTGAATTTCGTTAACATTTTTCCCACGATACATTTAAAGTTGGAGTCCTTAAAGTTCCCCAGGAATTTTTTGACGACTTCCTGAAAAGCTATCCAGGCCTTTTTTCACTCAAAACCATTTTACTTTCAAACACATCGTCTGTAAAAAGTTTCCAAATATCTGGACCTACGAAAACACCTTCCTTTAGTTTTGCTTCCGACAGTCCTGGAAACTTGTTGCCAAGGTATTTTAAGCACTCTCCTTCTTGTGATAGAGCCTTAACAAATTGTTTCATCAAGCCAAGCTTGATGTGAAGTGGAAGCAAGAGCACATTACTGGGATCAACCAGATTATCCTTTACTACATTTTTGTTTTCAGATTTTAATGCTTTCCTGTGTAGCCACTCCTTTTTGATCCAGTGATTGCCCTTATCCCGACTGTCCCATTCACACAAGAAGCAACATACTTGGTGTATCTTGCTTGTTGTCCAAGAAGCATGGAAAGCAATTTTAGATCACCGCATATCGTCCATCCAATATCTTTACATTTCAATTTGGTGAGAATCAAGGCTAAATTCTCGTAACATTCTTTCAGGTACACAGAATTCCCGAATGACACTGAAGCATCCTTGCGGCCATTATGCAGAGGCACTGCTTTGAGGCTTCTTTTTTGATGAGTCAATAAAGAGTCTCCATTCGTTCATGTCGTATTGTATATTAAACATCTCAATCAATCCAGGGACATTGCTACAGTAAACCAAGTCACTACCTTGAGAAAAGTATGGATCGAAATCTGTTTCTCTCTTTCTGAACCATGAGAAAAAGGTACCAGGACCCAATAAATTCTTTTCCTTTAGCCTAGAGCCTACGAGTTCTGCGGATTTTCTTTAGAAAGGCCCAAATCTCTGACTAAATCATTCAATTCTAGCTGGGAAAAAGATTGGGGCTCGATGCTATCTGAAGCACCGTGAAAGTTCTCGTCATAAGCCTGACCTTCGTCTTCTAGTTTCTCAGTAGGTTTAGGTACAGGTATTTCTGAGCTATGAGGAACATAGCCGACGGGAGATTTGGATAAAATATTTCTCTCTTATTAATTAAATTGTACCCTGCACGTTATATGAAAAGAAGTAGCAGTGATCACTATGATTTTTAAGTTACGTCCAGATCATAAAAATTCCAAAACGGAAAGACTTTTTCGTGCTTTTTGACCACTTTCGCAATTCTTCTACACTTTATGTGGGGCCCATGACTTAGTCTTCTCACAAAGTTTTACACCGAAATATGCATAATGTATTTTCTTCACAAAATCTGTTATATTTCTTTGATGTTTCTTCACTACAAATTCCCCACAAATATAACAAAAAGAATTTAGATGAATTACGACAAGCTCTTGCTGCCATTTAGTTCATTTTATAGGTTAAAACTTTGAATATGAAAACTATAAAGCGTGGAATAAGGGAGAGGAACGAAAGGGAGTGAGACATCAACTGACTCATTTCCGGTCACACTTGATGTTCTGGAATTCTCCTCATGATAACGACTGGTGAATCATGGTGATTTGTAACGTAGGCTCTCGACAAATAAGAGCCATTTTGAAGTAAAATCTTTCCAAACAAAACTTTTTTTGGACATATTATTATTTGAAAATTATTTTGTGTTTCTTTCGCACCAGAGACTGACCTAAAAATCTCCAGTTTTCGCTAGTAATGATGACTTATGACACTAAATGCTCATCCCTTTCCTTAGTAGATTATAACACAATGGATTGGTGGCTACGAAAATCAAAATTTTCAATTTGTGAAAAAATGGTACGTGATGGAATTTTTTGACTATTTTCCTGAAATTAGTAACCAAAAATCTATCATAATCAGCTATTGGTTTCTAAACACTTTTTTGGTTGCAGGCCAGTGTAATTTAAAACAGAAACAGTAATATCAGATCCACATTTTATTATTAATACTAATTAAAATAATTATAATTTACAATTCGCAGAAAACTAGTACCAATCAGAAACGTAATCTTACCAAATAATTACTGAAATATACACAAAACTTCCTTAAAACTGATTAAAAATAATGTCATGGGATGTGAGAGGGAAAGCAGTGTGAAGTTCAGAGTCAATGGCTGACAAAACAAGATCTAACTGATTCATTTACAAAATACAGGTTTAAATAAACGATTACAAACAAAAGATTAAATGATGATTGGAGCAATTTAATTTAACAAAAGAAAACAATTGATTGGGGGAGGGATTTAAATGATCAGACGGTTAACAGATAAATCAATCGGATTTGGGAATAAACAAGGAACAGGAAAAAATTACATTTGAAACAATTGAGGAACGCAAAAATATTGGAATACACATAAAATTCATAAAAATTGAAACATATTCAGAACTATATAACCTTACAATATGTTATTGTATAGGTTGATCTGTACAGTATTTACGTGCATTTCATCCAGTTAATTGTTAGATTATTTTCCTTTTTTGTATTCTCGTGATTCAATTCGTTCAGTAATTTCAGGATGAATCTTTTCTAATATTTAATATATTTACTTATTCCCAAACGTGTTCTTAAATTTCAAAAGAAAATTGATTTATTAACTATGGAAACTCTAGACATTTTAGAGTTAACTTAAAGGTTTGTTGAATCACACTGAATTAGGCATATCTGTCCATTTTTGTTTCAGAATGTCTGAAGCAGAGTGCAGTCCATTACCCAAAGAGGGACTGTGGAACGATCTACCAGAAGTAGTGATCGAAAAGATATTTTCCTACTTAACTCTAAGGGACTGCGTTCGCATCAGTTTGGTGTGCAAGGGATGGTACAAAGGGTTCGAATCTCCCATTCACTGGAAATACGTTGATATCTGGCTGACTGGGGAAAACCCGGATAAGGAAAGTGACAAAGCGAGCGATAAGGAAGAAGAAGTGGATTTCTCAACGGTCGATGATGACAGATATAATAATTTGGTGGAAGTGGAAATACCAGAGCCAGTGGAAACTTCACGGTTAACTTTTAGCAACGAGAACGCTCTGCAGTTTGCCCAAAAGTTCGGTACCTATGTGAAGAGTCTGCGTTTGATGTGTGATCCCGTTTCCAAAGCTACCTCTTCCGCATTTCTAGGCAAAGTTTCTGAATTTCTACACAGGCAAGTTGCTATGATTATGATATTAATTCAGTAGATTTCAATTACTTTTCTAAACTGAAAAGCAGCATTTTTATATTTAGTATATAAGTGAGAAATATGAATTATTATGTAAAACCTTCTAACAGTGGTAAATTAAGACGAATATTCATTATTTTCCAAAAAAAGAATTCGGAAACAGTTAGTTGATATCGTATTCATGGAAAACTTTGTTTTTATCCATTTATTTTATTTTTGAAAAAAATTCGCGACCAATCTGGCACCTTTTCACCGTATACTGGATAAACATGGCGGACTTGTTTTGCTTCATTGTAAAACATAACAGAGGCCCAAATGTACACGGACATGGCGTCATTACATTTGTAAAGTAGTCAACCATTACTTCTGTACGAGTAATTCAATGATAACAACGGTGGTTCCGGGAAGTTGAAACCACGCACAATTTATAATTCAGGATTTCAATTTAAGCAGGCATTTTCCGCCATCTTTGTTTTCATTCACAAGGCTGGAGGAACGTTGAACACTTTCGTTTTCTTTTGTTTTTGAATGGATTCATTTACAAAATATTAAATAATAAAATGAATATAGTCTATTTGTCAAAAATCTCGTTATTAACTTTAGAATAATATTTTTTTTTTTCGATTTTCTTCACTTTAATTTTTAAACCATAAAGAAATAAGTGGAGATTCGAAAAACATTTAAAAAACACATGAATGATGAAGAACCACTTCATTAATTCCTGATTTTCAATATGCATTGATAACATTTAATAAATCTATATAATATAGCTGTACCCGGGATTTTGCAAGGGGTTAAGGTGGTTATTCAACCAATAAGAAAAAATTAAAAAAATAATAGGCAAGTCGTGTCCTTTTCCCAATTTTGGGAGAAAGAGGAGTGTTATAAACTGATGAAATGTCAATCAAAAAAAGTCAGGATTTTTAACATTTTCACATACAATAGTGGGGAGGGGGATAAAACCACTATGAACCCCTTCCCCTCCTTTCGCTGGTTTTAATGATCCATACCCATGTAGTGCAGCATACAGCAGTAGCAAAAGAGGCTGGTGGTGAGATATTACGGCCATGAAGAAGTACAAGGGGAATGGTATAGGGAGAAAGGGCTTTTGAGAGGGAGAGTTGTCGAATAGTCGAAGTTTGCTCTGAATTTCTGCTCTGTTCCTACATTGAAAGAAGGAGCATTTTTTGTTTTCTTTCTCGAAATTTGTGTATGTATGTATTCTACTTTTACTAATATTTTCTTTTTATATACTGCAAATATTTAGCTATTAAAATAATTTCTTCATTTACAAACTTTAATTTTCTTTTCTGTCTTGTATATAAATCACTCATTTTTAAGTTTTTGAATTTTGTAGGTTAGTGGAGAACTCCAGTGAAATCAACGATTTGCTAGTCTTTTTCTCGTATAACTCAGATGAGTGGGAGGAAGATGCCAAAAAGGACCTCATTGACGCCTTTTGTGAGTTTTTCAGTTGTCAGCACAGAATCAAAACCTTAATACTCTGCAACTATCTCACTGGTGAAGAAGTGCGTTTATTGGAGGCTGTGGTGAAAGGAAGTGGATGCACCATTACAAATTTACACTGCTTATTCTACAACGACCTCAGCAATGACGGGTAAGAATCACAATATCCCATAATACATCAAGAGTTTATACACGGAAAATGAATGTTGTTGCTTCATAAGTACTAATTTATCTATTGCATTTTATATCGAGATATTGTTACCACACTTCTACAATTCATCACATTGCAGGAAAATTGACAAATCTACATAGTAAGGTTATTTTAATATGTTTATGAGAATGTGATATTAAGTCATTAATTGCTTATGGGAATGGTTTAAGAGATATTCAAACTTCTGTTTGAGGGTTTGTAGGGAGATTGATCATGACAGTAGCGCTTGGATTGTGTTTCTCTGTTCAGAGAATTGGCCCCTGAAAATACCTCATTCCTACGGTGTTTGGGCCTCTGAACGCGATGGTGAAGTCCGTTTCCCGATCCGATGCGATCTTCTGTTCGGGAGTTGTTAGGGGGAGACTGACAAGGACGGACGGACAGGACAAACGCAATAGCTACCTATTTGTAACTTGAACTTATTATCATAAATTAAGAACTCCTAGTAAAGTTCAGACTAGTGGATAATATCTCAATTGATCGGTTCACTTAACCGCATTAACGAATTGACCATTGGTCACTTACAGGCGAGAGAAAAAAAAACCTAAAACAAAAATTGCTTGCTCGTACCATCGTCCTTCCAGCGAAAGCAACGTCATCTGCGCATGCGATCATTATATTGCGCCCTGCATGATGTGTGAAAATGTATTTTAATTTAATTTTTATTAGATTTAATAATATTTTATTTTTGCCTCTCTTTAATGTTGCGATAAGCAAATAAATTTCGTACTCTTTATTCCATTTCACTTTGCATTTCATGACACTGAATGACGGGAAAATCTAAAACACATTCGTGAATTTTTCGAATGCTAATTTCAATATAGTCATATAAAATATTCTTTAAAAAGAAAGTAAACAAAAGTACGCTATCAATGGAGAGAATCAAGAAATATGTAGAAGTATATTTTAAAACTTTGGAATCTACATTACTAAAATCTTTTATTTCTCTGTCTGTCTGTCTGTCTGTCCGGCAGAATTGTTAATTTTCCTGTGAAGAAAAATTACTATAATGAAACGTTCGCGACGGGAATCGAACCCTTTGAACCGATGTCAGACGTCTTATCCATAAGGCCACGGGGACTACATTCAAATTATTGTTTCTTATCACTCCCTTTGTGTGTGTGTGGCGCAATGAGAGAAGAGCCAGAGAAACTTTAAAGAGTGTAAAAGACTTACACATTAAGTAGTGTAAAATAACTCATTAATGTTAGCCTACTAGATTAAAATTTAAATTTCAATGTTCATTAACATTAAGGCGTCAACAATGGCGCGCGCTTATCATATAATGAGTTCATTCAAAAAGAATAAAATATTACTTTTTGCCCTAACCGCTTGGAATCGATTCTTCTTGGATTATCTCATACTTACAGGGAGAGACAGCGGGATGGCCTAGTATTCTTAAATTTTAATTGTGGTGATCCTATATATTTTTATATAGATCCTGTAATTTGTAATATACAGTTGAAAAAATAACGTCTAGACAAAATTCTTCATACAATAATTATATTAAGAATATATTATTTATCTTAAAGGACAAAATTCAGAGCTTTTATTTGTTTTAATTCAAATATAATATATTTCTGCGAATATATCTGTTAAAACCGTAATGGACAAGGGATTATCACAAAAAAACCAATTTTACATTAACATTTTAAGAGACTATTTTAGAATGTTATATAGTCCAACCACGATAATATGACGATTCGACATCAGCAATAGTCTCTCTCTGGGGTTCCGAAAAATATTTCATTATAGCTATAAAACTTAATTTTTTCTTAACCATCTCAATATCAGGAATGATAATGAATCAGCTCCTACGGTTGTTTCTACAAATGGTAGGAGCTGGATTGATCTTGCTATTACCAAAGGCTCTTTTTATTGTGATTGGAGTCTTTATGATGAAGACATAGGAAGCGACCATAAGCTGATTAGGCTCTGCGTGGGGATTCCTGCTCCCTGTGTTTCTTCCTCCTACTGCTTGAGGAAGGCTGATTGGGGGGTTTTTATGTCTGAACTGAGAGTAGGGGGTGCGACTTTGATGAATTCAATCAATAATAAGGATTGTAACAGTGCTGCCAATCTTTTCCAGGAGACTTGTAAAAACGCCTGTGATGTTTCCATTCCGCTTTGCACCAAAAAGTCTTATCAACATCAGACGCTCACATGGTGGAATCCTGAATTAAGAGAGCTGCGAGCAAGGATGAGGGCCCTTAAGAAAAGGGCGTGCAAGGCAAACAACCGCGAGGAGAGAGATGCCGCTGACGTTAAGTGGAGAGCACAAAAGATTAAATATAGGAGAGCTCTCAGACGCTCGAGGTGGACCTCTTGGAGGACGTTTTGTGATTTGCGACGAAACGTGACCCTTTTAGTCTTCCTACAAAAATTATTAGCGGAAAGGTTAAAAAGCAATTGGCTAAACAAACCACTGAAAAACCTGATGGGTCTTGGACTTCCTCCGAGGGGGATACTTCGGCAGTTCTTTTGAATGATTATTTCCCACGAGACGATCCTGCGGATGATAACCAGTCTATGAGTGACTGTCGGACCAGTGCTACTTTTCCTTATTCTAGTGATTGTTTGGAAAGACCTATTACTCTGCAAGAGGTCTCCGGGGTTATTCAGAGTATGAATTTTAATTCTGCTCCTGGTCCAGACGGCATACCAGCGCGACGTCTTAGTTATATTGGGGAAGCTATTATTGAAGCCTGGGTTTGCCTTTTCAAAAAATGCTTTGAGGAGGGCATCTTTCCTATTATTTGGAAAAGGGCTAATGTCGTTCTTATTCCAAAAGGCGACGGGCGTTTTAGACCCATTTGTTTGCTGCCGGTCATTGGTAAGGTCCTCGACAAAATTTGCACCAATAGACTCGTTTATCATATGGAGGTTAATAACTATTTTTCTGAAAATCAATTTGGTTTCCGGCGGGGCCGCAGTACCATTGGGGCTGCCTCTGCCCTTCTAGGTGTGTTGCATCGTTGTCGAGCGGGGGGGCGCCATGCTCTTGTTGTCTCGCTGAACATTTCCAATGCCTTCAATAATGCATGGCATCCCATAATTTTAAGTACTCTGAAGGGGAAGAATTGCCCCACTCATCTATATCGCATAATTAAATCCTTTTTGGAGGATCGGGAAGTTAATCTTGATTCTTCAACTATTTACACCTCTAAAGGTTGCCCACAGGATAGTAACCTCGGTCCAACCCTGTGGTTGCTTATTATGGAGGATCTTTTTTCCTCTTTTGAGAGTTTTTGTGAAACTTATCAAATCGGGGATGCCATTTCGATCCAGGCCTTTGCCGATGACACGGTGGCTGTTATTAGTGCCCCATCCGTCAGGAAAATTGGAAATTATTGGGGGCCCCTCTGTGATATCTTGGGAGACTGGGCAACTAGGAATAAACTTTCCATTAATCCCACTAAAACTTCTGCCATTTTTATACCATGCAAAAAGTCCAGTGCCATCCAATTATTAAAATGAATGGATCGAATATTATTTTTTCTGATAATTTTAAATATTTGGGAATTGTTTTTAACACAAAGTTAACTTGGACAAACCATTTAGAATTCATCCGTAAGAAGGTTACTTATAATGCCAGCAAGTTTCTTGCCCTGGCTCCCAAGCATGGAGGGATCACATGCAAAATTCGAAAACTCATTTATAACATTATTATTAGACCAAAAATTCTTTACGGAGCTGAATTGTGGGGAATTGATGCCCACAAAAGCAGAATGAAAAAGTATTTATTTACAATTGGCAGACCTTTTCTATTGGCTATCACCAGAACCTACAGGACCGTTTCAAATGATGCTCTTCACGTGCTCAATGGGGTTCCTCCACTGTGGATTTTGGCTTCTCAATTGGCTCTTCACTACAAACGCACTTCCAGTGTTAATTATTGTCAGAGGGTTCCGGTTGCTGACTGGGTATATCCTGCAGATAGAAGCATTTTTGAGATTAAGGACTGGAATCGGATAAACAATAAGTACGACGCCGTTCTTTTTACGGACGGTTCCAAGTTTAACAACCAGGTCGGCTTTGCTATTATTATTAAAGACTCGTTCGGCAATAATATAGATATCATCAAAGAGAAATTGCCTACAAGTTGTAGTGTTTTCCAGGCCGAACTTTGCGCTCTTCGGAATGCTGTGTCCTGGGCTGCCAATTTCTGGAGAGGGCAATCACTTAATATAGCATTTGTTTCTGATTCTTACTCCTCCTTACAATCTATCTCACGATGTTCCTATCTGCTTAAGGATGCCCGGGATACCTATGTTGACATTATGGAACTCTCAAATCATGGTGCGCATTGCGATCTTTGCTGGTTAAGGCACACGTCGGTGACCCAGGTAATGAGGAGGCCGATAGGGAGGCCAAAAGGGCAACTACTTGGATTCGGTTACTGTTTTTCTGCCCATGCCTCGCAGTTACTCTTATTTTATTATGCTCAACAATTGTATAATTATGTGGCAGAGTGAATGGGAAGCATCTTTCAAGGGACGCACTCTTTACTCTTATGTTCAGAATGTTTGTCAGGGTTCTTTATATAATAATTTTTATTTAAATCAGTTTTTAACCGGTCATGGGATTCAAATCTTATCTTTTTAAATTTCATCTAAGTGACAACGCTGCATGTAGGTTTTGCGAGATGCAGGAGGATGAGAGCGATGACCACGTTCTTTGGCGATGCTTGCATCCTCAAAGATTGCATCTCAGGAATAACTTTGAAAAATTATTATTACTAATGGGATTCCTGCCCCTTGCAGGGATCATGATATATTAAAATTTAAGAAAAGATTTAGTAAATATGCCGAAAAGTTACTTACAATGTAGTGTTGTTGGTTTTTTTTTTTGGTTAATCTTTTAATTTATATGTGCTGGCTTTGTTTCTGTCTTTCCGGGTTTCGGGAGCAACGCAGCAGGTGGGCTAGACTCTGCTGTCTGCGTCCCCGAGCTGATTTCTGGATCTTTCCCGGCTGTATGTTTTTGTGTTCCTGCCGTTTTAGGTGATGGTTTTTATATATGTTTTACATTTTTTTTTCCATTTGTATTTGACCAACTCTGTCTTCTCGGGTGTAAGGAGCAATGCAGCGGGTGGTTTGCGAACTTTCCGTCCGGGATGGGTAGGGTCTTTGACGGCCCATCTGGGACGGGTGCGGTCCTGCCGTCTGCATCCCTTCACTAGTCGACACGATTGTCGTAATGTGTTTTGTTGTGGATTTTGTATTTGTATTTTTTTTTTTCCATTTGTATTTGACCAACTCTGTCTTCTCGGGTGTAA
>JAFIDM010011658.1:0-12275 GCA_023159025.1 Thereuonema tuberculata | reverse complement strand
TTCCCGATTCCTTCCGATAATTGAATCAGAAAGGCAATTCATTTATTCTCGTGCTGCCCTTGTTTCTTATTTTGTTTCGTTTTAAATATAATTTTCTTTAATTTTTTCATATTCCAATAGTTTAACAAGCATTGGTTGGTTACAAGCACCCCTGAATGGAATGCCCCCCCCCCCCCCTAGGAAAAAATACATTTTAGTATAATTATTTCATATTTTAAATATAAAAATCAATTAAACAAAATATTTTTGAACTTACTGGCATTGTATGCATTATTTTCAAAACGATGATTTTTGAAGATACATTCTTTAATGCGTACATGCGACAAAATGGGATTTCCTAAATAATTTGCATTTCGAACACAAATGCTTCCCAGTTGCAAAAAGAGAAGACTATAAGATGGCGAAGAGAATACAGTACGGAAATTTCTACTATGAATGCAAGTTAAGTGACTGCATATATTCAGCGGACATGAACAGTGATATTTATGATTAATAACAAAGTATGTAAATATATAGGTAATCCTGGAGTTTAGCGTCCCAAATTAAATAACATTAAAAAACATACAACAGTAAATGACACAGTCATAAAATGTGAAATTTATTTATTTCACAACGTATTTCGGAATATTTTCGAATGTTATAAATAATCAGACAGGATAACTGTCAAGAATATCCCAAAAATGTATCTTTGCTGTAATGAATGAAGACGAACTCTTCGCGGTAGAAATTGCACCAGTCGACCACTGCGTTTTCGTCAATTTCAGCTTCTTGAATAATTACATTTTGCGGCATGTAACACCAACAGCAGGGCCGCGCTAAGCGGGGGTGCCAAGAGTGCAAGGCACCCGGGCGGCATGTCTTGGGGGGCGGCGGCGGACGGCAAATAATTTAATGTAGAAATACTAATGGAAATGAAATATATGCAAAATATGTAATTATGTACATATTTGTTTTATTATGAAAAATATTAAATTTAGGCTAAAATAAATTTAGCTTATTAGGGGCGGAAACTTTTGCCTGGCACCCCGGCGCCAACCATAGATTAATGGCGCCAACATACCTTGACCAACAGTATGTGACTATCACAATTTGCCTTAGTGAAATATGGCTACTGTCAAACAATGATCCTCTACGGAGTGACTTTCGAAAATTACAGCCCCTGCCTGACGACCAAATGTTGTCAATACCCTGTGCGTCCCCATTTAACGATACTGGTAGTTCACAAATGGTGCATTCATTAGTAGTCGGCGTTTAGCTAACCACTGCATGCAATGTTCAGTTGTGTCGATCTTTAGAAGTAGAAAAGACAAATTCCATTTTTCATGTATGATTTGTTCAACAATCATTATCTGCCCTACTTCAACTAACTGAGTTGGTGCTCTTGGTCTTCCAGCCATATTTGACCTTGATTTGTTTAATTTATGCATAATTAAACAGTAAGTATGCATAAAGGAAGTGCACGTGACAACTAAATGTTATAAACAATATGTAATTAAGGATTTCAGTAAAACATAACCGAAATTTTATTTGGAACGCTAAACTTCAGGATTACCGATATACATTAATCATTATATGTTTTTTTCAGACAGAAAGGAAATAATTTCAGTGCATAAACGCAACAGATTCGATTGCCGCCATATTGAAAACGTATTAGCATGTTCCAAAGTACAAGGACCCGATGAACGTTCTAGTTTTTGGTGAACGGAGTTTGTTGAATATTACTTTGAAGAATTCAAGTAAGTGAAAATTATTTTTATGATAAAACATAGGACACTTTAATCAACACAAAGATTCAGTTAGAAACTAAACTCAAGTATCGTTGAGGATGTCAAGTCAACATCTGTTTATTCACTAATGAGTTTACATCATCGTTCTTTTGTGGTATCGATAATACTCAAATAACTTAGGTGATTCTATTAGTCGTTGTCGATAATCTATAAAGTTAACTCTTTTGTTAGTGAACAACGTTTAGTGAAAGTTGTCAAATGTTCTGAATCCACATTTATTTTAGTGCTGCATTCTATTAACGAAGTTCGTTAAATATTGAGTTCATAAATTGTTTGAAACATCCAGTAATAAAAATAACTAATATGATATCGAAATGATTTTGTGGAGAAACAAAAGGTCAATAGCCATTATATCTTTAGCATTTGAACAATTTCTTAAAGTAGAATAAAAAATTAACTACGTAAGTAAGGCTCATGGAGTCTGTCTGTATGCATGTTCTTGAAACTTTACATCCCCATTAATGGAAAAGAGATGCTCTAAATTTAGTATTTGAAAATTTTCAATATTAATTCGTACCTTTGAATTAGCACAAGACCCCCTTCCCCATAGAAAAGAAATTTAATTCGTTTAATAATCCTTTGTCCGTGCTTTGATTAAACTAAGAAGAAGATTAATCACTGAAGGCATCTTTCCAGCAGATAATTTAAAATGTATATAAAAATACAAAAGAAAAAAAAAAAAAAAAAAAGATAATAAAGCAACATTTCAAAAGAAATCGGGCGTTTAGTTATTTCAGAAGTTTCTCTTCCGGTATTTCTTATTAAGAGGGAGAAAGAAAAGAAAAACAGCTTTCCTTTTAATCTAATCAAAAGTAATTATGGAATGTTGGGTTGAGGAGGCTTTTACTAAGACTTATCCAAATGAGAATTGAAATACTAAGAAATCACTTTTTTTTTTTTTTGTTTATCATCTGAAACCAATGAGTTTGGGACGACTATTTATTACAACAATAAACTTAGTTTCATTCTGGTTCCAGAATGAAACTAAGATAAAAAAAATAAATAATTTTCTGCCTTCAGTAGATACAGAACTATACAATTACTGTCATAAATGGGAGACTAATTCTCTTTCCATGTGGAGGCAAAGTCCCTATGGTGAATGAAGATCCTCCCAGAATGCAACGCAGCTTATAGATTGAGCTTTCCTGGCCGACCGCTAACATTGAAGGAGAAGAGGTCGCTTCTCTTCTGTTTCAATATTAGCGGTCGCCCAGGAAAGGACAATCTATAACCTGCTTTGCATTCTGGGAGGATCTTCATTCACCGTAGGGACTTTATATTAATTTTTTTTTTTGACAGTAATAAACAAGAATTACGAATTTACCATGTTATTTTAATCATACGTTAATTAAATACCGGTACTCAAAATATTACAGGAATCTATTACTTTATTAGAGCACCTTAAGTAACACTATGGAAACTTTAGCAATACGAAGTATATGCTAAGGAGAGCAAGAAGAAAACATTAAAACGTGGTCTTACTTAAAAATGGCTACTTAAAAATTTTAAAATTTAAAATGAAGTTAAAGCCAAAATTTACAATTGCGTATTTAATAATTGAACAGTAGTTAGAAATTAAAAGTACTAATTTGTATGAGATTCTGTGGAAAAAATATAAATAAATTAGAAAACAGCTACAGTAAGAATGTCAAAATTTTATTGAACAATAAACGATAGAAATGAGTTGCCAAACTTTCAATTAACTTTGCTGGGATTTTTCTAGCGGCGCTTTTTATAGATGAAATATCAGCCTTCAAAATGAAAGTTTATCTTCGGTTGTCGAGAGTTAACTTGTATCCTATGAAAGAAAATTTAGAACTTAAGATTGAAATAGAAACTGTTTGTACTACATGTGAATAAATAACATTAAGGTTGAACTGTCAATCATGCTGCGAAGGCGCTAAAGTGGAAATTTCTAATTGTAAATTAAAGATTTGCAACAATATCAGGAGTGCTCTTATACAGAAGATTTATTTAAACGTTGTACAGAAACTTATACGACACTTCGAAAACTTATAAACTGTCGAAACAATTATAGGATGTTCCCGATTTGCTTTGTTGAAATTTTGAGCATTTCAACTTATGGCCATGTGCACCAAACTTAAATTAACTTTGAGGGCTGCATTGTGGACGTAATTAAAATTAGTGGGGGGGTGCTAACCTAGAAAAATTTTAGTCTTTGCTTTAAAATTGTGTGAAAGGAAACAAACATGTATAAAAAGAAAATTTAATCAGAAACTTGATAAATTTCTTTGTATATGTGTTTCTCGTCACAATTTTAAAACAAAGGCTAAAATTTTTCTGGGCTAGCACCCCCCACTAATTTTAGCTACGTCCACAATGCAGCCGTTCAAGTTAATTGAAGTTTCGTGCACATGGCCATCAGTTTCTAAAAACGCATATTTAAATTATGGTGTTAAGTCATTCCCGTACTTTCATCGGTTTCCTATAAATACAGACTTTAATTTGCAATGAATATTTTACGATTAACAGTAACTTTAAATTGCAATACTTAAAATATAAAGTAGAAACCCCGAATAAATAGGAACCATTTATTCTTCTTCTAATAAATTAGTTAAAATTGATTTATTTACAAGCGAACACATTAAAATTTCAGTTATAACTTTTAGACGATTGCATACGAGAAAATGTATTGGCAAAATACTATGTTTAAAAAAAAAAAAAAAAAAAAAACCCAACTTGTAAATCAAAATTCCTAACGAAAAAAAAATGAAATGAATTTCACTTACCTCTGCAGTTGGAGAATGACCCTCGCTATCACAAATCCACATCAAAAGCGACCAGTGTTCAACTTACTGTCACTGCAAATATGTCTTGTCCTGTGCTGGACGTCGGTTTTTAAAAGTCCCGCGATGTGACGTCATGATGATTCAGAAGAAACGAAATATTAGCATTCAATAATTTACTTAATCGATAATAAATACTCAATATCGTGAAAGAATGTAATATATAATGAATAGCTCATAAAATAATTTATTTATATATACATTTCGTTTATAAACGTTTTTGTTTTCGTTTTGTAGAAATTTAAAGTTAGTCCCGCAGCAAAATTAAGTATAAATACCAGTGATAAAGGAAGTGAGAGACTAGACGTTGAGTTCCCGAGAAGTGTGGGAGTCGAGACGAAAGAGTGGTTCTTACCTAATGGTAAGTAATGTGGAATGATAGCATAATTCTTGAGTAGGGATTTAGAAGTTAAATGTGATTTTAAGTTAGTGTAATTAATACTTCGGTTAAAATTGAAACATTCTTTGCCGAGTCAACCTAATTGGGAAAAGTAGAATTAATTCAAGTGCCTTTTAATTGTAGAGGGGTTCTAGAAAAATAATTAGTAACGAGACATTCTGAGAATAGAAGTTAACTTCATTATAACTGTAAAAGCATTCATTTTAAAGTTTATTTCTACAACTTGGAATATATAATAGATATCTTGTATTGTAGTAATCTAAACGGGGAAAATATAATTTTAATTAAGATATAATAATCAGGTTATTAAGTTCTTACTGATGTAATATATAAACCTGTATTTAAATGTTCAGGAATGATTCTGAACTTCGAATCAATATATACTCTCTTTAACATTTGAAAGCATTAATTGAGATTAGTATTGATAATATTGGTCTCCGCTTTTAAGAAATGGTTCAGACCCACGTCCATCCATTATGTGGAGGGGTTCATTCAAGACCCATCACTTAAAGATGGCGTTCGCCTTTAGGACGGTGTAATGACAAGGATACAGCTAATTGAAATAATTGCTGAAGTAATTTTTAATTTAGAATAATTATGGGAATGGTGAAGTAGGACTCAAAAAATTGGAAATTCGGTGTGCGTTTGATATCATAAAATTTATAGAAAGATAGAGAAGCATTTATTCTGTTCTTGTAGAAAACTGTTTGGGGAAAATTATTCGAATTTTAAAATACGAGTAATTGATTATTTTAGATGCTAAAATTTCTGTATTTACAGGAAGTTAACTACCTATGAGGGAGGGGGATAAAGAAATTATTAGACGGGCACTGAGCAAGGCAGTAGTTCTTAATAGTAGCTTTCTTTACTTCCCTTCCCTTCCCTTACCACCATCTTATTTTATTTTTATTTTTTTTCCCTATCTCAATAATAAACTAAGCTAAAATAATACAAAGCTACCTAGGTTTCGAATTGTCTGGCAATTCATTAACAATTGCTTATTAATGAATTGCGAGACAATTTGAAACCCAGGTCGCTTTGTATAATTTTAGCTTAATTTAATTAGTTTATTTTAATCGGGTGTATCTGCTACATTTTTGGATTAATTGATATGTGAAACACGTAAGTGACCTTGATTCACTTACGAATTTCTTGTTACAATTTTTGGGGGTGGGGAGATTTCCTCAACGGAGTTTAAGAAGGGCTTTTCCTTCCTTTTATCGATTTTGGTCAACTAGGGACCACGTGACTAGCTCAACCTGACAACGTCAGGGCGAGGCTAGTGAAATTCAAGAAAGGGGGGACGAGAATTATATCCCGTCCAGGATAACCCTGAGAGAGTAAGTCCCAGGTGGGAAGCGGACGAAACACAGAAGAAGAAAGAAACGGCCATGCCACTACCGGGATTCGAACCCGGGTGCTGCCGCATCGGCCACAACGGCAGCCCGCCGGCTAAACCGCACGACCACGCCAGCACGGCTTAAGAAGGGCTTTTAATTTTAATGAAATCCAGAAAATCTTAAAATAATGGCGGTAGTATTGAATTTGGTTCATTTTCAATTAGTAGCAATTAATGCAGTCTTGTTTGAAGACTTAATTTTATTCTTTCTCCTCCGCTTTGCATATGCTACCAACTATTAAGTTAAGTGTTAATTTTACTAAAATTTCTAATATATTATAAATAAAATAGAAAGGATGCTAAAACAGAAGTAAATGAGATTTTTTACTCGGGAAATTTGCAGGTGCCAACGCTTCTTGAATTAAGTTTAGACGTGGATGATTGTACTTCAACGTATCTACATATTTGGCAAATACTCGATGTAAGTGTGTATTCATGTTGTGGTAAATTAGATCAAAATTGCCAACGTAAATTTAACTCGTGTTAATAAAGATCGTTAAGATGACTTATTAGAAACCCTTCTACCATTAGCATTGGCACCTAACGGTGGTGGTCAGAATAGATCTCAATTCAGTTACAGCCAACATCACCATTGTCTGTACAATTGGAACCTTAGAACGGTTTCTTTCAAATGCTTCATTTAAGAGAAATGAGCTTAAAGTAAAGCTGTTTCAAGTGAAATTGATAATTTAACTTGAGCATTTGTGTTATTTGAAGTAATTGGATAATTCTATTTGAGTTTTTCGAGGATAGTTACTGGATCAATCGTGTTCTTCGAAATGCATAGTATTTGAGATGAAGTTATTGGCTTTGAGATTTAATAAATTTATGATAAACAGAGGCTCCTACGAATCCTTACTGTGCATTACTAAAAACTGATATATAATGTTTTTTGTTTTGTTTTTCTTGTATTCCTTAAGCAGCAAGTTTTCTTTTAATTTTAGGTGACTGCTTCATTTGGCGTTAAAAATCATTGAAGTGGCTCTGTGTTGAAGTTGTACTACAGGAAGGATGAAAACTGGTAACTACTTATTCAATACAAATGAAAAGAGTAAGAGCTAGACTTTTAGATTGTGTAAAATATCTTAAAAATCGAACTGAAAATATATTTAATTTCGTTCACTTCCAAAAAAGGGCGAAAATGGTTGTAATAGTAAGTTTCTTGTTACAATTAATAGTCGTATACCTAGAATAAGTAGTTCGTATAGGTTTTGCCACTGTTGTAACTCGTTAGCTTCATTCGTAATTACAGCAAATTAAGATAATGTATTTATACAATATTAAAAACCAGGACGAGAATTTAATAAATTCGGCATTTTAAGAAGCTATATTAAAAGAATGCAGAAAATGTAGGTTCCGAAAAGTTTTCAGATTTTTAATTAAGATTGATCATAAGTAAATATTCGTAATATTTTTTAGATATATCGTGCGTTGGTTACAGCTCATAACAGAAATCGGCAATGAAGGAAGTTTTTATAGATGGTTAAAAATAAAAAGCTGAAATTTTAAATTTTATGTATTCTTGTACAGCTTGTATTAGATTGTTATGCGTATTTCTGTCCTATATGGCATTTGTGATTAGCAGTAGTGCAAGCAGTCGGTTAAGTTAATAAATTAACAAGGTAGTTAGTTGAATTCAGCAGAGAGACTGCCTGGTATGGCGAAATCTGCTTACTTACTTTCGCCTGGAAATTATGTCAAACACATAAACTGTTGTCTTCTCTTGCATACTGAAACTGTTACAGCCAATCCAGGAGTATAATTTGAAACGTTTTCCAGTATTTTTAAATGATGAAATATATTTGAAGTGCTGGATAGAACGGCTGTAGCCAATTTGTCAGCTTAGACTGAAGAAAATTATTCGCGAAGGGTCTATTCTCGGGAAATAAATTTCCGGCATGAAGCAGATTTGTGTAAAGCCAGTGTTGGGTATGGACGACTTTGAAGTTAAAAACGTTAAAGCTACTTGCGAGAAAACGTGAGAATATATAATTTTCGATGTTGTCGTGATATTCTCAAAAAAATCTTATTTTATATTAACATATTTTTTTATCTTGCTCAATAAAGAATTATTTCTTTCATTGGCTTGTTTTACATATTCTTCAATAAAAAAATTTCATTGAAAGAATACTAAAAATAAATAAACATAAGTTAAAAATTACAGTATTAAATTGCATTTTATTCATTGATTCATTTAAGTAAAAATTCAGTTATAATCAAAATCATCATGAATAATACTATTAAACTTTTTTAAATCGTAATTCTCCATCCTTCTTCCTACATATGATTTAATAAAGTTTAATAGTATTCGTGGTGATTTTGATTATAGTTTAAGACTGGAGTCTTAAGAGTAGTTTAGTTTATCAATAATGAAGAATTTTAAAGATGGTTTTATTTCAAAGATAAAATTTTCTTCAGTTTAGACGATTTGGACAATTTAAAAATTTTATTTTGTAATAATGCTTCGTGACGTGTGTCACGGAGCATATCTAGTTTTATTTTAAAATTTCAAATTCTTTCTTTATTGTTACATAAACAAAATATTCTTAATTTAACTATTTTTAACTCTAGCATTGTGCAAAAGAAAATTGGAATGAATTCGTTCAATACCACTTTTATGAGCCTTTGGTCTCAGATGAATTAAAATTTATGAAAATAAATTGGTATCCAAGGAGCTTTGGGCCTAAAACAAATAATTTGACAACTTTCTTTATATGCTTTCTCATGGAAATGCTTTAGAAGGTTGACAAAACAGCTTTTGGACTGATTTTTGTCTGGCAACGATTAACTGAAAGTGGACCGAAAATTACTATGAGTTTTGAAAACTCAGTTTCAACCATAGGCGGATCCAGGGGGGGGCTAGTGGGGGCTATAGCCCCTCCCTTTAGCTGTGAATATAGATGGGATAAAATGTGGTATCTAAAGGCTGTTGCCTGATAGACATTAATATTGCCATGATGACGATTTCAATTGCTAATAAAAAGCTGTCTACTAGCGTGCATTTCAGACAAACTGGTATAATCAGCCCTACAGAAAAGTTAGCCCCCCCCCCCCTTTGAAAAATCCTGGATCCGCCCGTGGTTTCAACTAAGGTAAAAAATCCTATTGGAAACAATTTGAAAGTAAACTTGTTAATGAATTAAGACTTCTGATAATTTTAAACTATTATAAAATGCTCTAGTCTGCTTTTGCAAAGTGAGCTCATAATTGAATGCAGAGATTAATGACGTTTATATTAGGAAACTCCTTCTAGAAACTAGTTTCCGTAACTGCTTTGAAAATAATGGTATTCTAATTTAAGAGTTGGGTGATGCTTCAGGATGTCGGGGAAATTTAAGGACAAAGTCAATCTTAATGACTGTTTCGATAATGAAAGGGTATTGGTGTTCATAATGGGTCTTAATGGAGGCCGTCCATTGCATTATAGGTCATGATTTACAAAATCTAACAAATTAAAATGTGACTCTACAATATTACATAATGTATTTCATGTTTGACTTTCGTTTCAGGACTAGTAACAGTCGGAGCTCTGAAATAAACTACTTATGGGAGAGGATTGGAAGAAACGTGATTTCATTCTTTAAGTTTCAACTACCTTCAAGCTTGAAAGGTTTGTAACTTGAGCAATGTTAGATATGGTAATGATTAAGATCTTTATAGCAGTTGGATAAAATTTAACTAAATGTAATGAAACTGATGAATTAATCTAAAACTATATTGTTTGTTGATCATCTAAGGAATTTAAGATGGGGCGAATATATCGCTTTAGAGTACAAGAAAGGTATTTGGCTAGTACTCTTTGGGGTAAATGATTGATATGAGTACGAAATTCGTGCTCTGCGTTTTGCTGTAAATACAAAATTAAAATTAAATAGTTTTTAAATGTTGTATTAACTCAGTTCTTTATTTCGTTGTAGTTAAAAGTAAATATTTTATGAAACGGATTCACTGAATTATTTCAGGAATTTTCGTTCTGGGAAATTCCAAAAAAATAGTTCATTAACCCCTTTGTGCGGAATGTTTCGAAATAGCTTTTAGTTAATTAAAAATTAGTGTTGTGTTTTGTTTTTAACATTCAGAAACAGATACTCAATCCTTTTAAATGAAATTGTTTAAATCTTTATTTCAGTTTACATCAAATTTTCTTTTTATTTCTAGGTTCTGGACGATCAGACTTGAAGACGATTTGAAGTAATTGACAGGACGAATATGATTCTAACGTAGGGAATTCTAGGTATATTTAGTGAATTCCCTACGGTTTTTTTTTTTTTTTTTTTTTTTTATGCAGAAATTTCTTGTACAAATCCCTTTCAAAATGCTAATAAAAATCCAATTAAAAAATTACATTGTCTTAGTTTTTCTCTGGCTAAACAGTCGTTTTCTAGTTCCTCTTCAAAAATAGATATTGGAGCTTGAAAGATTAACGATGCATCAATTAGTCATTGCTTAAGAAAAACGTTTCTGGTTGAAGAACTAACTCTTATTGAGTACTAGTATAACACTTTATAATTTAAGTTTAAAAACACAACGAGTCCCATGCATGTTTAGACTTCGCATAAACAAATTGTCATTTTGGGTTTTAACATTGGCATGAAAAATATTTATTCAGTACTACACTTATAATTTTGCTGGTTACGTAAGGGATTTGGCAGCCAATTCGGCTTCATTAGTTTCTTTTTGTAAGTTTAATCCTTTAAACAAACTACACAATTAAAATTACAACGATCAAGTTATAAATACTCCATGCCCGTCTCCCTGTAACGGACATCAAAGAAACAAATTAGAATAAAACAATAAGATGTAAGTGCCAAAACAATATTCCCATTTTATTGCTAAAATATCGTCTGTCTAGGCCAATGCAATAAAAACCCAGCTATGATATTCGGTCTGCAAGTACTCCAAACTTCAGCCAATTATTACTTTCAGTATAGCCAGTATTAGTTTTCAAAGGGTTGTTTGTTGTTTTGTTTTTTTTTTTTTTTTTTTCTCATAACTTAGATTTTGGCACTTACCCCAGTTTTTATTTTCAGTCCACAAATCACACCACTTCCCCTAGTTTGTTGTCGAGAAGCCTGAAATGAATGTTACAGTAAATGTGATTATCAAATTCACCAACGTGTTTATATATTTCCCAACTCGTAATAGCGAATGTGATAAATGTTGAATGTATGAACGATTTTTTTTTTTTTTAAAGGGGAAAATTGTTTTCAAAAGTTATCAACACATCCGGATGAATACAAGAAAGCAGTCTCTTACTAAAAGGGGCCATCACCATTAAATCAGAAAAAAAAAAAAAAAAAAAAAAAAAAACGATGAATATTTATGAAGCCTCCGATTGGTTACTACTGTATTCGTTGGTAATGAAAATAAATATTTTGGCTTCCTACCTTAACTGCAACGGGTGAATCATGCAACCTTAAAATACCTCAGTTCGTAAAGATATTCATCACATTGGCAATTGGGAATAATATAAACTCGCCGGTGAATTTGATAAATATTCATTTTATCACATTTACCAAATTCAGCGGATATAATAACAATAAATATATATATATATATATATATATATATATATAATAATCACCAGATTATCACATTTACCGTAGCAAATATACCAAGATAAATTGTCTCGTTTCCCTTATTCCACAAAGAATGTAAAATTTAAGTTTACAAATAAGATATTAGATCCTGTGTGAATGACTCAAAGATTTGTGTATTTACGTTCAAAAGTAATTAAAAAAAAGGTCCTGAATGAAGAAACCTATCATAAGGGTTCTTAATTTAAAACAAACTCTCGTACACATTTCAATTAACGAATCCCATTTCGTAAATCGCCAAACTATCATATCTATTAATTAAAAATTAGAAGAAAATAAATTTAT
>JAFIDM010011657.1:0-12276 GCA_023159025.1 Thereuonema tuberculata | reverse complement strand
ATTTAACGGGGGAAAAAAGTAACTAATAAGAATATATATAGTCCCTTAGTCTTTCACACCAACGGATATATCTGGCTGATTAGTCCTAATAGGAACGACACATCTTTTCCCAAATTCCCTTTGATGACAACTCAAGACGTGAAAAGAAAATCTATGTATTCTTAATATTTACCTTTTTTCGTATTTTATGTACCTAAGCTGCTCTATCATGCATAAATTCTTGGGAATTGTACACAACCAGCATCTCTTCACTGTTTGTTACGAACAAGCTGTCAACAATATCTGAAAATGTATTCATAAGAAGGGGCAATTGTAAAGACAACTTAAAATTATTTCTTTAATTAAATGATGTGAAGCTACCAACTCTTCTAACAGATCGCAGCTGAAGAGTGATGATAATCACGAATCTACAACTGTTCTGGAATGGTTTGGGACACAAGAAAACAAGCTCATGACAAACTAAGTCAGTGGAGAGTAATGCATACAACATCTAGATATGCGACTCTGTTTCTCTATCTGTGCCTTATTTGCAATACAACGCAAGGCATTTGACAATTGTATGACGCGGCTTCATTGATAGTTTATTAAAACATTTTACTTTAAAACATTTACTCAGGTAGCAAATGATTTTTTTTTTTATTTATTTACTTTCTTTAAATTAATAAGTCAATTTACAGTTTTGTAATAAACACAAACCCAACTATCAAGTACAATTGCAATCTATGAAACGCTTGTTTATTAAAAGCGAATTACCATTGACTGGCGCGCAAAACTCATTTATTCAAGCTTTTGTAATTCAAGGGTCAAATACAATTTGAAGCGATGCCCGCATTAAGTTCATTTTGTTCGTTTAGAAACCGCTCCTCTTTGCACCTTTCTGGTGACTCTTGAGTAGGTTGCCAGTTGAACCGAAAATGGCCATATTGTGTCGATGGTATCATATTCGGTCTCGATTAAGTATAGATAAATCCGAATTTGGTACAATTAAATCTATTTTCCTGACACGATCAATAGCCATCTAAAACAGGAACCGGGGCTGGACCCGGAAGTTGTCCAAACCTCCAGGCCATAGAGAGCCCAAACAAAACATGACTCATGGGCTTCCGACTCCCGGTTTGAACTGTGGAGGGCGTTACACACACAGACAATTGAATCCTAATCGCGCCTCCCTACGCGTTGCCTAAAAATAGTTTTTGATTGATTTCGTGATTCCAAATTAATAATTCCACCTACCTACTTTCAAAATAATTTATTACAGTTATTTAGCAATTTATTTAATAACTAATTATTTAATGGAAATAAAAGCAGAGTGATATTTCATTACAATAAAGTAGATTTGATATTAAACCTTATAATAATTCGATAGAAAACATCCTTCTAATAACTAAAAAAAATTATCAGCTGCTTACAGAAGAATACAAAGCAGTCAATATTTTCATTTCAATAAAATTATAGGAATTAAAGAATGAAGAAAAAAAAACTCAAATTATATAAATAAATAAAAAAAAAAAAAAAAAGTTAAAAAAAAAGAGAGTTCTTAAACAAACTTGCAACCTACTTTCATAAAATGAAACGTTTTTTATTTTTCTTATTTTTTTTTTTAGGATGCGAAAACTATTACACTGAAATGATACTTTTTTTTTTTTTTAAAAATTCTGCTTATTACAAACAATATACATTTTCTATTTTCTGGAAAAAATTTTTTAAGAAATTCTCATTATTTACTTACATCGAACACTATTATAAACATCACGCCCCAATGAGTGGATTACTAAAGGAATTAATATCAAGTAAGCAAAAGAGAAAAAAAATACTAACGCACTGATACATTCCCAACATTTCTTAATTTTTTTTATATCTGTTTGCTTGCTGTACAGTCACTAGATTGAAATTGACAAGTTTGCATCACTGCTAAGAATTCGGTGAAAGGGTTATTAGATGTATGTTTGAAACGCCCCCGTCTTTCGTCGATTTTCCCCACTTTTAATAATTCCTTATCAATAAATTACAAATTATGATTAGCTTATTTTCCTAGGAAAGTGAGGGTTAGCAAATCAAACAGTCTGTATGTGTGTGTGTGTCCATGTTTGTTCCCAGTAACTTCTCTTGATGGATCCTCTTGAAACTTGGTGAGTATATTCAAAAACTAGAAACAATCTAACGTTTTTATGTGAAATCTTTTCCAGAAGGGTCCTTATCGAGAAATTAACGCAAGAAGGAGACAGAAATTATCAAAGAAAAGCTCTCAAACCTAAGCGGTGAATATTAATCCTTTTAACTAATCCATTAATTTGCGCTTTGATGTGATTAAAAATGAATTTGGTTTAGACAACTTAAATAAAAGAATGACATTTTTTTTCTTTAAAAAAATTGAAAATTTTTACTGTTTCTATTTAATAGGTATTATAATCATCAACTTATATAATTGGCTAAGTTCGTCTGTCTGTCTGTAACTCGATATAATTAAGCCATTAAGACAGATCCAACGGTTCTCAATGATACCATTGAATCAAGGGTACTCAAATTGGATGAAATATTACTTCATTTTGTCATTCCATGTTGTTTCCATGAAATTTTATCCTTGGGAACTGACCTAGACAACTGAAATTCTAACAAAACATACGTTCAAAACCAAATAATTTTGTTACCACTGCACCCATTTTAATGAAATTTGGCATACTTACTCAGTTGTTTACGCTGATTTTGAAACTCAAAATCATTTTTGCCGTAGAAGCTTCGTTCACAAAGCTTCTACAGCAAAAATGGTTTTAGCGCAGTATTTAGATTACAAAGGTGTGTTTTAAATGCCTTTTGGCGTTATGGGTCAAAAATAATAATTATTCCATTCTTACTTTTAGTAAAATTTATTTACAAGGACAAACTTTAGATATGGTTGGTATTTATTTACCAGATCCTGTTTTTAGTCATGGACAGTTATATGTTGCTATTTCTCGAGCACGTCGTGCTTGCGACGTCAAAATCAAAATTCTTGACCGTATAGATCAAGGACATCTGATAGAAGGATCTGATGCTGTTTTTTACAAAAAATGTAGTTTATAAGAAGATATTTACTTTATAGTTGATAATAAAATGATTTTTCAGATTTGTTTATGCCTGTCGTCCGACAGGCTTTGCTGCTAGTTTGAAAATAAACATCTTAGTTTTTGTTGTTTTCACAATTTAAATAGAAAAATAATAAAACAATTGTAGGAAATAACATTTGAAGGAAAATAGACTAAGTTCTTTCAGTAGCTTTTAGTTAATTTGATATATTACTGCTGGTTCTGTCAATACCGTTTAGTTTTTACATATACCAACTTCCCAATCAACAAATTGATTCACTTCTCCGAACTTGAGAGATTTGGATTTAACTCTGCGTATTTAAGGGATATCATGAGATTAGGAAGATAGAGATTGGGCTAAAAGATTCAATGCACTAAACCCAGATTCCAGATAACGGACAAATCCGGAAATCGAACAACAACGCAACTATCAGGGCAATGGACAACAACCGGAAATGGACAAGTAATGTGAAAAATATGACCGGATCTCGTTTCAAAAGGAATGCGTTTCTCTACAATGAAATATGATTTCCATTTGAAATTGTTCAAATAGAACGAAATGATGAAATTAAATAGTTATAGTTGCTATCACCAAAGAAAGTTTGCCATATAAGGAAATGACGTTAACGATTACTCATGCCTGGAAGTCTGTGTTTTATTCGTATTTTAAATAATTGCTGTCACAAGTCAATTAATAAGGGCATAGATAATTAGAAAAAAATATATTTGAATTTACAATATTAGTATAAGGAATTACAGTACTAATTATCATCTCATTATTTTTATATTCATTTACGAAATGCTTAGAGCAGTTCAGCTTTTCCATAATAAATGTCTAAGTAATTCATTAGTAATTGTCACGCCCCTTCGGGTATTCTTTCATTACCTCAACTATAAGTACAATTTACATCTAAAAATCACACCGTAAAGATGACGTAGCAACGATAAAATTCTTATTAAAAGTAGATACAGGATAACGAATCAGTACCATCAAGAAAGCAAGCAATAAAAATACAGACAATGATCAACTGTAAAGTAAATACAACCTGATTCTTAAAATTCAATTGTGTATAGTACGTGCTTATTATGTACATAGTGTACCAGGAGGAAACTGTCAATATTCTGGTTCTGGGAGATCATAAAGTACAGGATTTTGAATTTATCGCGCAATATTGTCCTTCCGTACTCTCAATCCTTACGAGTTGCAAAGTGCATTGATATTAACGGTGGTATTTTTAAAAAAATTGTTGTAAGTTATTAAAAATTTTGTAATTGTACATTCAAATAGCTCTTTCTCGGAACTGTTCGGAATAGGGTACTTGTTCCTATAAACTTATTTTTTCTTATTTGTACTTACAAAGAATGGCCAATACTATGACCTCTCGGAATACTGACGTTTCCTCCCGGGACACCTGCTATTTAAACAAGAAGATTATAATTGACGTACCGGTTTCTGAATGCTTGATTTTTTTTTTCTAAAGACCCTGTGTGTGTCATCTTTTATAGAGATTCTAATTAATTTAGAATATTTCTTCTTTACAGAAAGAACATTTAGCTTCGAAGTCATAATTAACCACTGTTATTATTTTTAGAAACTCAATTAGAAAAATAATGGAAGGAATTTTGTACATGAGATTAAATAAGAAAAACTGAGGAATTAGTGTGAAATATAAGATTCCAGACTCTTGTTTGATGACGTGGGAACTATCAAGAGTTTAATTTGACGACAGTTACATAATTTGTAATTTGCAGTGCGAGTTGAACTGGTGTTAGTTCTATAATTTCAAGAATCGTAAAAAAATTATCATTAACTTAAGAAATTAAGTAGTAATTTTCGTTTTTGTTTTTGTTTTTTTACAAGAAAACAAAAGCAATACGATTTGACTCATGGCTAAGTTTTTCTGGCAAAATTTCACAACAGATTAACAATTTTTGTGAATGGCGCCAAAATGAAATGCTTGTTAACTATTTCTGTCTGTAAACATGATAGAAATTTACTGTAATGTTCTTCTCTTCATAGACGTAATCTTAACTGAACCGAAATTTCTAGAGACTTCGTTGTGCTATCATATTAGCCAAAAGTAATGTAACCAATTCCGAGGTTGCGCCATTTTTTTTTTCAAAGATGGCGGATACGCCAAAGACAAATTGTATGCACTTGTCTATTCTATAAAATTATGTGCATTTTCTAAACGAAATTATCTACAATAATGATTACACATAGGTCATAGAACTCAATTTGAAGTTAGTGACAGCTGTATTTAATTGATACACTTTTTTATGAATTAATATAAAATAAAATATGTTACAATTATAATAGGGGAACAAAAAAACGAGGGAACAGGTTCCCCTGGAATAACATTAGAACAGAAACATTGGACTTCGGACTTCCTAACCATGAATATTAGTAATCCATTCTTTTGCGCGGGTTTTGATATGTTTAAAATTAATTGTAATTGATATAACCAAATACACAAGTTAAAATGTTCTATTGTCTGTAAATAATGCTATAGTTGTCTATGATAACTATAACAGGTAGGTAATGATAACTTTCGTAGGTAATGAGAATTTAATTCATTTTTTCAAGTAGAAAATTCATTTTGTTTATATTAAGCAGATATAGGAATTTAAAAGTCAACAAAGATTTTTCTTTGTATTATTTTCAAGACTTAAAAACAAAAACAAAAAAAGCCAGCAACGTTTTGCGAAAAGTAGGCTTCAAGTTCTGTTAGGAATTTCTTATAAATTTCTTGAGACCAATATAAAAACACATTCTTTTGGTTAGAAAGCCATCAGCTTATGTATCCCCCCCCCCCCCCCCCCCCGGAAAAGGGGGTTTTTTTTTTTTTTTTTTTTTTTGAACGGCTATGATCATTATTATAACCTTCTCCCCCCCTATTCCAAATTCCTAGGCACGCTTCTGCACTCATGTACGCCTTCTTCCAATTAGATCACAGTAATAATGGATTTTATATATATCTATCTTATTATTACGATGAATTTTAAATAATTTGTTTTCTTTAAAACGAACTGGAGGCTGTAGACGAGTGGTTCCCAAACTCAAGTCGTGACCCAAATTAGGGGGCCTAAGGTAGGGTCGCCAGGAAATATGAAAAATGTAAAAAAAAAAGAAATAAGTTTAAATAAAAAAATTACATGATTTTAGAAAAAATCCTCTAACTGGCGTTTTTTAATATTTTTTCTTAATGTTCTGAAATATTTCATAAGATTTTGAAAAATGTTGGTTTATTTAGGAGGTGACGTCATGTATAATTTTTTTGTGATTAGTTATATATCATGTTTAAAGTATGGAAAAAGTATTAGTTAATTTTTGTTGTTCCTTATTTATTTATTTCTCTTTTTTTATTTTTTCATAGGTCGCGGGTGACGTACCATTGCTGATTCAGGGTCGCGCCCAAGAAAAAAAGGTTAGGAACCGCTGCTATAGACATTGCCTTTTGTCAGTCTTCCGCAAAAGGCCATTAAATTTGGCATTTCACTTTGCGAGTCCTGCGTGAAACAATATCCACTCGGGCCTTGCATTCTGATTCCAGCTAACGAGTGTACCTTAATTGTGCTCGGCCTACAGATTAGTGCGTCATATTTTTGGGACAGCCATGTACATGGGAGATTTTTCCCATGGTCCGCCCAAGAAATCTGTCCACCCGCCACCCCTCCGTGAGAAAGCACAGACGCCGATGGTAATCGCCCTGCGTGGGCCAACAGAGCGGTCACTCCAGCACAAGACATCCTCTTCCAAGATCAAGGCCAACATGTCCCTGCCCTCGGTGGTGGAAGCAAATGCCACCATTCTATTTTCTTTCATTTCGCCCCCGACTCGCGTCCCTTTCATCCCCTTCCGAATCGAATTAATTATTCAAGATACGAAATTTGTTGTAAAGAAGAAAAAGAATAAGGCAATCCCAAAAGATCCTCAAAGAATCAGTCCTAAAAAATAAATAAAAAAAAACATCACCACATTCATATTTCAAATGAATATCTGAATTATACTTTTTATATTTAAAGTTATTTAACAATTCTTTTCTTAAATTGGGAAAAGAACTTCTTTTTCTGCCTAGGAATGTATCGGCTAACAAACAAAGTCTACATGGAAAACCTGTTTGCAACGTAATTGTACCGAAAGCGTTATTGTGCAATTGTGCTTTATTGTATTTATATGAATATTTTACTTACATGTGGTCTGTGAGAGCATTTATAGACTAAAACAGCTATACGAATGTTTTCGAAGTGTTGGACCAGAAACCCATATTTTTTTTTTTTTTTTTGGTTGGATGTGTATGGAATCACTGAATAAAAGAAAGATTTATTGAGCAAAAATCATTAGCTAACACTAGTTAATATAGTTTTAACAGAAAATATTCTTACCTACATTTCACTTTTATGTTTTAAATACAACTCATTAATTTGGTATGTACTATTATGAATGTATGTATTATTTGGTTTGTAGGAATTAATATAAGTCCATCTTACTGGGTGAAATTCAAATATGTAATAGACGACAGTAAAATAGTAATTATTATACTTATATTTATTGTATGTATTAAAATAATATACGATCAGAAATATCACTAATTCTCCAAAAACGAAAGCCACTGCTCTCTAAAGGCGAATTTTAAGAATTATTTATTTATTTATTTATTTATTTTTTTCACTTAGCCAAGTAGCAACAAATCTAAAAGCTGAACTCTAAACTTCAATAATTCACAAACGCTCGAATAAATAATTTTCTCTCATTTGAATACTTATACTCAAATTAATTTAAATTATTTTTTTAAATGCTGTATGAAAAAATTTTATTATACAAAATTTGAATTAAAGAAAGGAAATATAACATTGTTGTCGTAAAAACAATGGCTAAATTAATAAATGCCAGCCTTCAAAACTTTAATATTAGGCTTTTTGGTCTTATTTATTATGAACGAAACGTTTCTTTTCTATCTTATTTTAAAAAGATATCGACTGCTCATTGGCGCTCTAAAGAAGAAAACAAACAAATATAAAAACATAAATTAATACGATATAAATTAAAAATATCTGAGGCATCCTCGGTGACGGCCGTTTCGTCTGTTGTGGACTCATCAGCCGACCAACTCCCCGATGATTACCTCAGAAAGTGCAAAAATTAAAAGGAAGTTTCTTATAATTGGGACACTCTCGCTCCCGGAAGTTGCATCCCTCCAAAAGAAGGAACAATCAAAAAATCATAAAATAAAAAAGCTGCAATTCCTGGTCTGTGATATAAAAACAAAACAAAACCGAGGATTATCACATCACTCAGTCTGTGTGGGTGTTTTTCCTCTCTTATTAACCGCTGGATGGATCTTGTTGAAACTTGATGCGCATATTTAAGGACTAGGGCCGATCTAACTTTTGTTTTTGACATCTTTGTCGAGGCGACAAAAAAATCCCATTAAAAAGCAATGTAATCTAAAAGCAGTGGATGTCTACCCCATTTCCATTAATGACTCATGGTTTTAAACAATGAATTTTTATCTTCTTTTGGCTGATCCATTAATTAGCGCGCCGTTTGGTATGAATAACGTTACTCCGATTTCGTCAACTTACGTAATGAATGCAGATTTGATTAATTTTTAGTTCTTCTAGAGAGATAATGCAAAATTTGTGCTGCATTATATCTAAACTCTGCCGATATTAGCATTAGAAAAAAACGAAGGCTTTTCGTTTTTTGATCGTTTTCATGACTTGAAAAGAAAAAGAAAGAAAAAGAACATGGTTTCCTTTTGCACACGAAACCATAGCGACTCCGTTCATGTTTCATTTTACGCCACTTCCTCTGAGAAAGGGAAAGCGACCGCAAACCGGAACTAGCATTTTTCAACACCTCTCTAAGTCCTAAGGGTCCTACAGGACGATATGTCTGTCCGACTTGTATTTCGAGCTTTAGAGGTGGCGACATGGTTTTGTTTTTGGTCACTTCCTGTGAGACCGGAAGTGATCACAGACCGGAAGTCGTATTTTTCCGCACATCTACCAGTCACACGCTTCCTAACAACGTATCACTGAAGTGACGGACAGACAGACTGAACCTTCAGAAATTGGGGAGCAGTCAAGGAAGACAAAAATTAACTTCTGTCAACTCTATAAATAGGGGGCGGCGGTGATAATCTAGAGCAGCGGTCGCCAACGTTTAGAACTTTATGGACCACTAAATTGTATAATTTTAAATTTGGCGGACAACTAATATTAATTTAGAAAAAAAAAATAAAAGGTAAATACATGTATAATAATAATAATCAGAGGACTTTTATTTTATTAATATGAGATGCATCCATTAAAGGTAACAAAGTTATAATGAAAAAATGAACATATGAAGTTTATTTAAGTATTACACATTTTTAGTGTGATATTTGTTTCTGTTTGTATGAAATCAGTTTGTGGAGTTTTGGCTCCAACGACGTCACTGTAAGACGGACAGCCGCAAAGGGTTCTCATTGAACAAAGGGCTGTAAAGGTTAAAAATTGAATGTTTTTCTGCGGACCACAAAAATTTTGCATGGACCACCAGTGGTCCCACCGCTTGGCAACCGCTGATCTACAGGACGGAAATTTTACTAATTGCTCAAATCAGGCCGAGTCAAATAATGACAGATTTTCTAAGCTATATTCAAATTTTCCCGCTCTTAAGAGCTCTTCCCTTTACACTTTGTGTACGGGATCGATAAAAATAACAGACATTAAAAAAAAAAAAAAATTAGGAAAATAAACTATGTTCTTCAACTACTTGGTTTCAATTCCTTTTTTAAACGAATTACTGTTCAATATTGGTTATTAATATTTTAAGTCGTTATTTTTTTTA
This sequence comes from Thereuonema tuberculata, assembly GCA_023159025.1. Lineage (NCBI taxonomy): Eukaryota > Metazoa > Arthropoda > Chilopoda > Scutigeromorpha > Scutigeridae > Thereuonema > Thereuonema tuberculata. The sequence continues at coordinate 2,376 of JAFIDM010011657.1, read as the reverse complement.
ACTATAGTTCAGTTAAAAATTCAAATCCATTTACAAATTTTATTCAGGGAGTTTAGATAGGAATTCAGGAAGTCCATTTGGCAAATTCCTGGTCCCTCCAAAAGAACGTTTCTGTTTCTGATGTTGTGATCAAGAGCTTGACAATAAATCACCAATCAAGCCAAATGTCAGATCGAACATGGAAGTTCATTTATCAAGACAAGAAGGAAAAAAAGGAGGAATAGCGAAGAGAGAGAGACACACACACACCCACTGACAAGCAGGAAGCACATTGCACCCACATTTCACTTAGAACAGAAATAAATCAATTTTAGCTTCATAAAAACTGGCATCAGTCGAAATAAAATTCTTATATTTCTATATTAGAAAACCCTGTTTCGTTTCGAGAAGCGCTAATGAGAGTTCGGACGACGCTAACAACGTAGTCAGAAACAAAAAGAAACGTATGGGTTCGCGAGAATGGTTTAGAGATTGGCGACCGAAGACTTGGGTGAGAACACATCCGCCCTCATCAGTCATTGATTTTATTTAATCTTGAGCTATTAGGTGAACTCAGCTGTTTCGTACAATTAAGTTTCGTCATTTAGGGATACTCAATATATAACGCTGACGAAATACAGTTGAGCATCTCTAATCTGAAATTCGGAACTTTACAAGATGATGTCCTGCCTGTAGCAGTGAATGCATATATGAGCATTCATTCACTCTGCGCTAAAGAATACATTGATCACCTAAGAAACATTAGAAAGATGAAGTAATAAATATAAAAATGTGGGATTTCTCTGGGTTTTCTATCAACGTGGCATCAAGGATATTCCTTTTTGTCATTAGCCAAAGTTCTTAATGTTTCATGTTCCTGCTCAGACCAATAAGCACTGACCGAGAATCACGTGATTACATTTTTTTCCAATTGGTTTTCGGAATATAGCTCGAATAAAGTAGATAACAAACAGAGATCAAAAACTACACAATACTCTGCTCTGCTTGGCTAAAAATAACTCCACTTTCTCATCAAGGACGGAGTCAGGGGAGACTTAAGGTAATTCATACTGTCCGTCAACGTCTTTCGATGTTTCTTTCAAAGATGATAATTAAATAAATTTATATTTGTTTGAAAGATTATATTTCATTTGTATTCATGTTTTTTATGTCAAATAAAAAAATAACTTTTATCAAAGTGAGTATTTTTTACTTCTCTACAATATCACCATGCTCTATTCCAAAATCCGGAAAAATTCAAATATTCTCCATCCTATTCCGGATTAAGGATGTTCAACTGTATTAAGTGAAAACTGACTTCATCATCCCCTCAGTAATCCATAGTTCTCTTACTTGGAGACACGTTTTGCTGTCAAAAACAGATTAACATAAATTATATATCAAAATGTTCAGCTAAAAAAAAAATAAATAATGATACCAAAAGTTTTACCGGTTGACCTCTAGGTCAAAAGTAGAGGTTTTAAAAATCTCCGAAAACAGGAAGTGACCGTACAACACGAGCGCGCCTAGCGGTGATAAGTGAAATGACTTTCAGTTTCAGTTGAAAAATGGTCAATTTAAGTTTGTATTATTTTAAAGATGTATTTAACATTTTAATACCTTTATTAAACATTCACGTAACAATTTTAAATAAGTACACTTTTTTGAATAATACTTCATCCGAAAACAGAGCAATTTCGCACCAACCTCATTTGATTACAGACAATTTTTGCCAAATGGAAAATCGCGTTTTCATTCTATTACTGATGTTTAATTTTGCAGACGTTTAATGAAATCTTTGATTTGTCTACAGAATTTATAAATCGCATGGTTGACAGATAGGTGCATATTCCAGTGGAATTTCATTTTGAAAGTTTATTTTATTTTTTCTTATATCTTTAATTTTCTTATTTATTTTAGTAGATTATTCTTGCATTTTCCTAATTTTCAAAATAAAAATCAAGAGAAGATAAAATACATACTATTACAGGGATGACTTGTGAGTTTATTCGGTTTTCGCTCATACCTTTTCACCCAGAGATCACAGTGTTAAATTTTGGATATCATGGTTTTCGTTTCTTGAAAATCTGAACAATTTGATATGTGACCTTTGGGTCAAAAGTTATGAACCAAAAAAAGAAAAGAGGGGGATCTGGTACAGAGAATCGAAATAACACCCATGTTTTTATTAGTAATAGTAAATTTATGGTAATAATAATAATAATAATAATAATAAGTTTTCATAAACCTGATTTATTTTTAAATTAATAATATTAGCCTAAAATGATATAAATTTAATTAAACATGATATTAATTTTAAATAATAATTTCAGAGCTGTTTGGGGAGACTGAAGGGTTCATGATCGCAATACAGGACCAAGTCATCCCCACACTCAA
>JAFIDM010011637.1:7841-19908 GCA_023159025.1 Thereuonema tuberculata | reverse complement strand
AAAAAAAAATGAGTTCCAAACTTCTTCATATTTCAGTTAATGTTTTAAATTTGTATATATGAACAGTAAAGATCAAGGTTAATTATTTTCTAAATTGAAGGCAATTAGAAGTCCAGACATAAACTACGTGGCAAATGCTAGTTAATTTTGTCAAAAATTTTAAACACATTTTAATATGATATGGAGTAACACATTTTCAACCTGAATGGGTTGAAGAAATTTTCTTTCCTCTCAAACAACGCATTTGAAAGTATTTTAAAGCTAATTCTCAGCATTATTTAAAACTATTCTCTCTATAATTTTCTCACAATTATTGCACGCTGGTCAAGACAATTAAGGTAGGGAGAGTTATGAGTTAGAATGATGATGATTGACGTAAAAAAATATTTTTATGAAAGATATAGCAGACTGTAGTACTATAGGTAAGAATGGAGAATTTCATGGAATGTACGATTTAAGCCACATATGTTATATCCTATACAACAATATGCATACTCATTCAAAAAAAATAAATTTTCGATGGTACTAACTGATCTTCTAGTCGGGTGGATAGTGCTCTTAAAATGCCAAGATCACTGTACATTTTTCATTTCACTTTTGTGGCCAGCAATGAAGCTAACGAGGACTGATTGCAAGCATCTTCGCCAATCATTGCCCTTTCTGCAGTTTCCGTATAGCTTCTGTAGTTCATCTGTTATATGCGTCAGAGGCATTGAAAATGGAATTTTGAGTCAGGAAAGTCTGCTGCCTATTCCATAAGCTCAGTTCCATTGTCTTCAAGCACGTTATCCACCAGCTGAGTTCTGAAGTCGATCGTTGTCGCAATGAAAAGAAATAAATCACCGTTGGCTGCAGTGTACGTCATGACAGTACATATGATCATCTTGTCTGTATACCTATGTGCCGTCAGATTGCAGTTTCAGATGATGTACAGATCCTTAAGCTCACCTACAGTTAGGCCTGACCGTACTATCAAACAATGTCCTCCATAATGTGATAGTTTCCTGCACTAAAGCTGGGCTATTGACTCTTTGTCGTGCTCCCTCCAGTTAGATTATTCAGAATCCAGACTGAATCTGAATTCGTCATAGAAAAGAAATTGAATTGACCATTGTTCTACGTCCATAAAGGCAACCTCACCGACGGCTATTTTGGATAGGTATCAGTTGTTAATCTGCATACTGATGCCACGGGATTCTATCTTCGAAGCTCTGTAATTCTTGACCGCTTGTTTCGAAAGGCTTTTAAGAACAGTTAATGGTTGTACCTTTCTGTAAATTGCTGGAGGGCGACTTTTTTTCAAGTTGCCTCTCTAAAACACTTCCTGTAGTCTTGACTTGATTCCACAGTAGGGAAACGACAATCAAAGGTTTTTGCAAAATCCGCTATATCTGACCTGCTTTCAGTCAGTGAACAGCTCTCATTCTATTGATCCGGAAAATCATGTTGTTCGAAACGAAGACTTTATTAAACGAAATGTAAAGCGAAACGCGTCAGACTAATAAAGTTCCTGGGAACTTTATATCCTAATCTGTGATTTAAGCATTCTGATATTTCAGACGGTAATTTATAACGAATAATTGAATAATTCTGGATATGAATAATTCTGTTGTCGACATCATACACGACTTGCGTTTTCCAAATTTTGCATAATATCGCCAAAAGCATATGCTTCACTAATTATTCTGACAAGTGTAGTTTGAACGATGGATGATATCAATTTTATTAATAAAAGATGAAAGTGATATTCTAAAATAGGTACATCAGCCGATAGAAGCGCGTTGCACTCATTTTCGAATATCATTCTTATATAGTGTTACTTTTAATTCTGAAAATTGAAAATGCTCTGGATAAGAAATGAAATTATTTGGAAGTCTTTGAAGGATATTATGGGCGCGTAAGATTACCACTATTGTGTAAAATTTTAAGACTTTACGAAAAGAAAAAACACTTCTTACTTAAATTTCTGAGTTTGGAAATCAGTTAATATCTAAATCCTAAAGAAGATAAACATTCGAAATTAACAGATTAGTTGTAATTGGGGTGCACATCCAACAATTTCAATTTGAATTACAAAAATATCAACGAAAACAGAATGTAAAAAATAGCATGAAGAGAAACTTCACAGAAGCTGCGATGCCAATTTGAGCTGTGGCGATCATTACAATGAAAAAAAAAGTTTCTGGTTCTCTGTAATGGTGAGTAAAAAATTTATTTTCCACTTATTTCTTTATATTTACATTTATTTTATTTATATTTTCTGTTATCCTTGTGTAACACAGGGCAATTAAAAATTATCATAATTTATTACTCCTATATATATCTTTCTTTTAAAGTGAATGTAATTTCAAAGATAGTACATTGGGCTTTCCGTATATCCAGTACTCCACACTATTTTAAATTAGATCTAGAAAAAATACATCGTGTACTTCTGCATAATGAGTTTTCGAACTGGTTCAATAATAGGCATTTTAAAAGAGCCACAAGAAATTGTTATGTTAACGATTTACCTAAACCTTTTTTAATCCTTTGTGTCCTTAGATTTCCATTCGGATCTATTCGCAGCTTTAAATAAACTTTGTCGACAATACAATATTATTCTAACTGTTCCAATTAGATATTCCATTGGTTCACTGCTTAGGACCATAGACATTCACAACATATATGTATCCAAAGGTGTTGTGTATGCTACATTTTCTAAGGATAACCTACGTTTTTATCTCGGGGAGACCCGTACAGCTCTCCCTGACCATATAGCTGAACACAGGAGAGCTCTTACTAATCATCTAAGAAGGAAATCCACATCGAAATTGAACCTACTTTGCATTGAAGCCCAATTACAAAGAAAAGAGCAGGAGAATTAGCTGCTGATGAGGCGACACAAATTGACACTTCACTATCTAAGAAATTTGATTTATTTTGATGTTTATTGTGTCATCATTGATACAGTAAATAAAAGAACTTTTAATCTTCGATGAAGCACTGATGAAGGACATCCAACAATTGGAACCAAGAAATTTAAAGAAACATCAGACTGCCGTAATGTCTCGTCATGATCACTTCCTTCGAAAATTGACTAAATTTACGGGAACCAATCGTGCTTTGTTCAGACAATTGGCCCAATTTCTGACTCTGCTATGAAAACTATAATGCAGTTTATAAAACATCAGATTCTCACAGACTTCGAATAAACTGATGATCGAAGCGGTCCTGAAGAACAGCCTGTGATATTTGCAGTGAATGAAATCCAGGATATCTTCACAATGTCTACTTTGTGCTTTGGAATTACTACACGAGTAAAATGGTTACGATTTGTTTCTATTTTTATTTCAATATCACTTACAAGTATGTGCTAACGTTATTATGTACAGAGATTTCCTGTGATTTTTTTTTTCAGTTACGCAAATCATAAAAAATCATTATGTTCTTCTGTGAGTCATTTGAACGGTGATATTAACACACACAACTGCCGCTTTTGAGCAGTGACTAATCCACTAAGTCTGCGTATGTCTATCCATTCGCCGAAAGTCACAGTGTGGTTCGGCTTTACGTCATGGTTTATCATCGGCCTTATTTTTTTACATCGAAGTTGACCAGTGAGCTATTCCATCAATGCTGCACGGTATTGCGATATACTAAAGAACTTTGTGTTTCCACAACTGCAGTAAAGAGGATGTCTCGATTCGACCATCTTCATTCTGGATGTCATCCACTTTGGATTTCAGGTACAGCGGAGGTTGTGGCAACATTTCTCTGATACCAGAATCATTAGTCGTGCATTTCCCACAGTATGACCACCGAGGTCGCCTGCTCTCAATCTTTGTGACATTTAGCTGTGGGGATTTCTTAAAAGCATTGTGTATCAAGAACATCTCCTCGATATCCCGACGTTGATAGGTAGAATTATTTTACAGGTGCAACAAATCCATTCCGATATATTGCGGCCACCGCAAAGCATGTCGTGCACCCCATGCAGCTCGTGCAACATCACAATGTTGTTCATATGGAAACTTATTTGTACTTACCAATAAACGATGTCTATATTGTTACGTGTGCTGTGTCATTTCGCAATTACTCACTCATTACTCATACGTACTGTAATCTTTGCAGCTACACATTTTCCCCTGTTGGCGACTTTTGGTACTATTTTTTTTTTTTTTTGAAATCGAAACCACATGTTTCACTCTGTATGTTCACAGAATGTTGTTACGATTCGTCCAATACATTCCCGCTAGATGGCTCTAAACACCTCACGTTATTTTATTTCCACCCGATATTTGAATTATTCCATTGATGAATGCTTAGAACTTATATTTATTGTTGTATTTTCTCCGCCACATGAATTCCGCTAAATATGAATCGAACTGAACGTCACAGCCCAATTTTAGCCTAAGCCAGAATATATTCGAATTTACAGACAAGTAATACTTACAGAATTCGAAGACACTGGATTTTCTAATATTGTTGAGCGAAATTAACCTCTGGGAGAAATAAATGTAAATTTAGAAATTGTTATCCTAATTTAAAAATAGTAAGAAAACTGAAGGAATTTCTTCAGAAAAGTTCTCAAATTCTTCTTATTACCAGAAGCGTTCACTTGAAATGTGATGATGAAGTCACTGACTTTATTAGCATTAATTTATTATTTAATCAATAATCTGTCATAATAAAGATTAATCCCAGATGCAACAGTATTGTTTCCGTTGTTTCACATCATGTCCACAAAAAAAGTATCCTCGTAAAAAAAAAAAAAAATATTCTTTTTGTATTTTGGTTTACAAATTAAAACAACATAAAATAAATAATATTTTAAGTGAATTAAAATAATAAATAAAACTTTATTAGTGAAATAAATTTGCAAATGAACTAACTACTTTTCACGAATGTACGCTTTTTTTTGTAGACATCATGTGAAGGAACAGAAACAGTACCGTTGCATGTGGAGTTAATTATTATTATTATGGATTATTAGGTAAAGAATAAATCAATGCTAACTAATGTCAATGATTATCATGTTTCACGTTGCTGGGATAAGGAAATATTCGAAAAATTTTCAGAAGAATTTCTTTCAGATTTCTTGCTATTTTTAAAATAGATAGCATTTCCGAAATTTACATCCATTCTCTAAGAAGTTACTTCCGCTCACCAATATTAGAAAATTCAGTTTCTGGAAAGTGTGTAAGTAACAATCGTCTTTAAATTCGAATATATGCTTACTAATAGGCTAAAATTGGAAAGATTTATTTAGAAGAAAGATTATACGCAAAAAACTACAGGATCATTATATGTAACTTTCATTAAATAACAATTATCTTCATTGAATTAAAGTAAGTAATTGCACTATTTCTTAATTATTTATCATTTCAGATATAGTAAAATTGCTTCTTGCACTGAAATATCACTATGATAATTCTCTAGTTCCCGAAGATTTGAGGAAATTGATTAAATTTCCGCAATGAAAGTAGGCAGTTTCAATTAATTTTTAAAATAAAATTCAAAATAATCAGGAAAGTTTTAGTTCGTATTTGCCATTAAGCCTAATTTTGGAATAAAATGATTCGAAAGCAGTTTTAAAAAGTATCTTTCATTAGCCCTGGTGCTAAACAGCACATTATTACGAAGTTTCTAATTTTAAAATCTATAATAATAAAAAAATTGAGACTATTGAAACCTTTAATCATTCTTTTACTGGAAATTAAAAAAATTTATCAAACAAAATGTTTTCTTTGCCTGAAGCATTTTATTGTTTCTCTGAAATAGACATTCATATTGAAATTATAAATTTAGCTTAAGTTATCATTCTGATATTAAAACTGTGAATCACTATAGTTGTTTAAATGTAAGTGCTGTTCTTTAATGTTGGAAGGGGGTCTTTTTGATTGTGGAAATATTGATTCTGTCGTCTTCTGTATTTTTGGAAAAACTGTTTTAATATTAAATTACTTGAATCATGAAAATGCGATCTTCAACTTCTTAATATTCCTTAAGGGTGTTTTTGTTTCTAAAAACTTATTTGTGCAACTTAGTTGAAAGATTGGAATCGTTGTTGAACGATCATAGAAAAATCTCAGAGCATTTTGCAAATTTACTCTTAACTTCATACCAATGATTTAATTCAAATCGAATTTTTTTAAGTTGAAGAACTTTGCTACAACATTTTATGTAATAATATTGATACCGGTTCTGGAAAATCATGTACTCCCCGAAATAAGTTATCTCTTTGAAAAGCAAGTAAATATCTACATTTCTTTTTTTATTTAGTACTGTATTCAGGATTAAATAATTTATAATTATTTTCGGAAATGCTTCAAAATAATAAAGAGAATTCAACTAAAACATTTCAATCCTGCATTAAAATGATTAGTTCCTACTATATTGAATGTAATTGTTGCTGTTAAATTGTTTTAATTTCATTTGAACTTGCTTTACTTTCTTAGCGAAACTTATTTGGTTCTTAATGAAATATTAGAATTATACAAATAAATACTGCCATATCAGCAGTGTGTGATTAAATAATTGTTTATCTTTGTAATAATAAATATCACTATTGCTGTCTGCTATAATTTTTACGGAATCAGATTGGTTAGCAACTGATTTTGAAAAACATACTATAAGTTTTTTCAAGTAAAGACTAGTTATATGTATCTAAATTTTACTAACAAAATATAAAACTTTTATGGAACGACTTTTTATGGAACGATAGATTAGAAGTAGATCCCAGTTCTACTTATGCAGCAACAGAATTGGTCCATTGGGTAAAACGTTCGAGAATTTTGTGAAGAAGTGAAGGTACAGTGAAGGAAAGGATGAAGTACAGCTCAATCTATTAGTCACCCATGTTGCTCCTTCCATGTATTCATATATAAGTGAGACAAGTAACTACAGTGATGCTATTGAAATTTTGAAAAATATGTATATTAATCCTAAGAATGAGATTTACGCAAGTCATAGATTAGCCTCTCGTTATTAGTAACCTAACGAATCAGTTGATCAATACTTACGGGAGCTGAAACTACTAAGTAAGGACAGTAATTTTAAAGCAGTTACAGCTTGACAAACTGTCTGAAAGGATTAAATCAGAGACTCATTTATAAGTGCAATAAGTGACAACAACATACGCTTACGACTTCTTGAAAATGTTACTCTAACCCTTGAAAAAACTATAGAACAAGCTCTGGAGAACGACGCTGGAGATGGCTGTTATTCATTCTACCTGATTGAATATGGTCCTTCACCATCAGGTCTCAATGAGGATCCTGAACTAAAGTCACCTGCAAGAAACAGACAGACTCTATAAAGTCAGCAATAGGGAGTAAGTGTTATTTTTGTGGATGGTCTCGACATCCTCGAAGTATTTATTCAGCGCTGGAAGCTACTTGCAGAAAGTGTACTAAGATGGGACATTCCTCTGTCGTTTGTCGGTCGACGAATCCTAAACACACTACTGCAAGTTCAAATTCAGAGTCTGTTAGAGATAATCTTGTGAATATCAATTCATTGATTGGCTTGTAGAAATCAACTATAAATGCAGCAGTAAATAATCATCCCGCAACAGCAATAAACGATAGTGGTAGTTGTTCAGTTTTATTAATGAATCATTAGCTAATGCAATCAAAGTAACGTTGGAACCTGAACACAACATTACAATGGCCTCTAGATCTCATTCATGTAAGATAATGAGTTGTTGTCGTGTGGTTATTACAATGTTTGGTAATATTTATAAGGATATGAAGATTTGAGTTCTTTCATATGCATGTGCGGATCTTATAATAGGCCATGATGTTTTAAAACAACATAAAGCTGTCGTTATAAATTTTGGTGATCCAACGCCATAAATTCACGTTTGTAATTTATCTTCTCCTATGGTGCCAGAAGCTGCTCTTTTTCAACATTTATCTCCGGACATTAAACCTATTACTATAAAATCTCATCAATTTTCATCTGAGAATCATGTGTTTATTGACTCTGAAATACGAAAATTGTTGGCGGAAGGTATTATTGAAGTTAGTACTTCACCTGGAGGACTCAACCACTAATTATCGTTTCAGCTGAAAATCACCAGAAAAGCATGTGCGTAGATTATTCTCAGACTATTAAAAAATACATATAAGTACCTGGAAGCTTATCCTCAGCCTAGAATAGAAGAACTAGTAAACAAGGTTGCTCAATATCAAGTCTTTAGTGGAATTATTTTACGCTCTGTAAATCACCAGATCCCAATTCGACATGGAACAAACTTTATTCTGCGTTTGAAGCAAATGGTAAACTGTCTCTGTTTAAGAGGATTCCGTTTGGATTTTCATATGGTGTTTCGGAATTTCAACGGACTATTGGCCGGATTATATAGGTTAAAGGATTACAAGGAATCTACTATTGTCTGGATGATGTCACCGTTTGTGGAAAACATGAAGCTGAACATGATCACAATTTAGATAGGTTCCTCAGAGTTGTTTGTAAGTAGAATTCTACGTTCAATAAAGAAAAAACCAAGCTTTCAGTCACGTGCATGAAACTTGTAGGTTATATTGTTGAAAACAACATAAAAAAACCAGATCTATCACTTTTCCAACATTTGCTTTAATATCGCATTCCAGCTGATTCGAACGCATTAAAATGTGTGCTAGGAATGTTTGCTCATGATTCAAAATGGGTTCCACATTTTTCTGAACGTATTAAGCCTCTAACACAATGTGTTCCTTTTCCACTAAATGAACACGCTTTAAATGCCTTCATGGATATTAAGCAAATTATGGCCAATTCTGCTGTTAAATGTATTGACGATTCTTTGACTTTCTCGGTGGAAACGGATAAATCTGAGAATGCTAAAAGTTCCACAGTTACTAACAAGGTCGTCCAGTTGCTTTTTTTCAAGGACACTGTCCAATACGTAGAAAAATCATTCTGATATAGAAAAGGAGCCATATGCGATTGTAGAATCATTGAGAAGATGCGACACTTTTTGCTTGGTCATTATTTAAAATTAATTACTGATCAGCAGTTATCATTTATATTCAATGCCAAAGTCAAGAATAAAATTAAGCATGAACAAATTTTAAGATAGGATTTAGATTTATTAGAATATTATTATGATATCATTGATAGACCAGGCAAAGATAACGCAGCAGCGGACGCTCTATGGACAATCTGTTCATCGACCTCCAACAACCTATCTTTAAAATAGCTACACACTGCCCTATCCCGGGTGTTACTGGATCATATCATTATATTTGTAGTAAAAATTTGCCTTTCTCTATTGTTGAAGTCAGGAAAGTAATTAATGATTGTCACAACTGCTGTGGATTAAAACCTCGTTTTACCAAATTTAGTTGAAAGTTTATTAAAGATGCTTCTCCTTTTGAACGTTTAAACGTTTAAGGGGCCACTACCTTCAGTATGGGCTAACCGCTATTTACTCGTGGCTATTGATGAATATTCTCGATTTCTGTCTTCTCCAACTGTCATAAAGAAATTACATCAGCTATTCCTTGAATTTGGAATTCCAATGTAAACAAATTGAGACCGTGCTGCATCTTTTATATCAGAAGAAATCAAGAACTTTTTACATTCCCTTGGAATTGTTAGTAACCCACAACACTACATAACTCACAGGGTAATAGGCAAGTAGAACGTTACAATGGTATCATTTCGAAAACCATAACTTTTGCTACCCGATCTAGAGGGCTTAAGATAACTCATTTTTTTTGTGAAACAGAATAACATTTCATTTGTATCCAGTATTTTAGAGTTTAAAAAGATTTCCGTTTATTATGGAACCAATTACAGCTCAAATTCAGCGTGGGCTCTCTTTGTTTTTGCAGTTTTTACTTCAACTGAAATTCCAATAAAAAGGGGACGTTAAATGTGTTAAATCTGGGGGCCGTACCGCCGACAAGACGAGCCGAAGGCAGGAAGGGCACTACTACCTTTTCTGGAAGTGTTTCGTCGTATTTTCGAACCCTCATAGCTTCGGCCTGGATAATACTAGAGAGCTCAAATTTTCAGGATATGATGCAGTTAACAGACTAATGAAATAAGCTTAGTTTCATTTATTTAGCTTTTATGTATTTCTAAATAAAGGAATTCTTATGCATTCTTGGAATTTAGTGAAACTCACATTGGCGACATTTCTGGAATTTGAATGAGACTTAAAATGGGAAATTCGAGTGTAATTTTAAACATTAAATAAAATGATAAAGTTTAATTAATGATTTGATTTTCGTTTTCAGTGTTCTTAATTTGCTGTTACAGTTTTGAATGAAACATGAATCAATTCCTTTTCCTTGGGGCGATTTTAGGATGTTTCGGAGGTTATTTTGGTAAGAGGAACATTTCATCGTTGTTTTTAATATTATTTAACTTTAAAAAGTTTTGATTTAAAACTTTAAATTTAATTTTAACTTTAAAAAGTCGGATTTGTAGTTTCTCAATAATGAGATGCAAAATGGTTCTCAATAATGATTAAAGTCAGAAAAAAAGAATTTTAAAATAGAAAACCCAGAATAGTTTTCTGAAAAAATTAGAGGATTGTTCCTGTAAGGAATTTATATGCTATTATTGAAACAAACTAATTGAATATTCAGTTAATTTAAAATTGTAATTAGCATAGCTTACATTTCTGAAATAATCTTTGTGAATTATAGCAACTTGTTGGTGTAGAACACGAGATTTGAGGTTCTAAAATACTGCCTCCATACTATTGAAGTTAGCCTTTTTTTTTAGGTGAAGCTCAGTTTCTTGGGTTAACTGTTTGAGTGAAGGTAGATATTCATCAATTCTTGCAAAAATTCATATAAATTCTTTATTAACCTTTATTTAATAGATTACCAAGTTCTTTGGGATTGGCGTTAAGTGTACTATTTACATTTATTCAGAACGGTTAACATCTGCGACTTTCCATGGATCATTAACATTGCATCTGAACTTCAGTTTTTTTATTTAAAAAAAAACATACATGTAGGACTGAATCCTAAGATCCTGCACAATTAAAAAATCTTTCAATCCTAGATTGACAACAGAAATTGTTAAGTTTTGAGACGCGGAAAAATAGAATGTTTTAAAACAAATTCTTAAATAATAAATTCTGTCTTATTTTTCAGCTCAGGATCTAGCTAGCGATTTTGAAAATTTAATACAGAACTTAAACATAAGGGATTCTTGTGGATTCCTCAGGAATGAAAGTGTGATTTATAGCTACAGCAAATGCAGAGAGTTGGACATATATGAAGAATATATTCAATACAAGCAAAGTGTGGAGTTTTATTGCAAGTAAAATCTGTTTTCATTCTTCAAATTGATTAAATGGATTTTCGACTCTGTAAAACCTGTTATTGAAAATATCTGTCATTAATTAAGGTTAATATCATAAATACACTTTAAAAAAGTTTAAACGTTAAAGAAACAGTTAATGAATGCTTTTCTAGAAATAGCAACTGATCGTTCCTTACACATTTACAAAATTATTTCTATCTAGATGTTATTTTAAAACGCTATTTTAATAATAATGGGATTTTGAATTTAAGTTTTCTGTCAAATCCAATTTATCAATGAAATTTCAAGTAAATATATACTGTATACACATAATTCAGTAATTGATAATCCCACCCAAAACACTTCGTGTAAAATAAGTTGCCAAGACTCACATGCTCATAATGCTTTCACTGTTAAAAAGATATGAGATCTCATGTAGAGCCAAGCCCCTAACTCTACGTGGCCTAACTCTACAAGCCCTAACTCTAAAAACCCTATTTCTTGGTCAAAAAGTATGCCTTGGCCGTTTCGTGGCTGTCACACAGACAATCCCATGGAGTTATGTAAAGGATATGGAGTATGCCAAGGCAAACTTTTTGACCAAGATAGTAGGGTTTTTAGAGTTAGGCATGTATAGTGAGGGGCTTGGCTCTACATGAGATCTGATAACTTTTTAACAGTGAAAGCGTTATGAGCATCTTGGAAACGTATTTTACACGAAATGTTTTGGGTGAGATGAAATAGTTCCATGAAACGGCCAAGCCATACTTTTTGACCAAGCTGTAGGGTTTTTATAGTTAGGGCTTGTAGAGTTAGGCCT
>JAFIDM010011636.1:0-19915 GCA_023159025.1 Thereuonema tuberculata | reverse complement strand
AAAATGTCCTGTAAAAATCAAAGTCGTAGTGTTCTGTTTTTTTTTTTGGTTTTGTTCTCTACTACCTAATGAACATAACAAATGATTAGGATCTCGATATCATGGTTCATTTGCAAGCATCTAGGCAAACCAGATAGAGCCACGTCACAGACAATAAACCGACGGTCATTCTATTATAAACGCAGCTTGTCAGCAGTGGGAAAGGATGCCTGGCCGTCGTGTAAGTCAGCCATCGATACATCAGTGAGTTCGACAGAGATTACATCGCCACGAGAGATTACATTGAGTTTCCCACAGAGAAATTGCCGATCGTTTGGGAGCAAGTGTGTCAGTAGTAGAAAGAATCAGCAGGAAACGGTACAAAGTAGGGCGCAGGACACGAAAAGAAGGTTCAAAACGCCGTACAAAGACAATTGAGACAACTATCATCTCATGAAAATGTCTTTGCTTGTCACTGTGCAAAGTCAATGGCTTCAACACCAGTGACGCATTCTCTACGTCAGGTGTAACAGTTACAGTTCGGACAGCAGTGGCCCCTCTTCAGGCTAAGTTTATCATCTCAGCAATTAACTGCCAGGATGCAATTGTGCATCCAACGAAGAGAATGGAGTGGCGAATGACAAAAGAGCATGTTTTCACACGACTCTTCTGGCCCAAAATGATCTCTCTGCCACCAACATTAAGGCCTGGGGTGCTATGAAAGCAAATCACTTATCGTGAAAATCCATACAACAATAACGAGTGCCAGTTACGTCAATGAGATTGTAAGTTAGATGAAACGTAATAAATATCTCGATCAATATGAAGAATAAGTCAGCTGAAAAAGATGGGTGTCTATTGAAGGAGAAAATTAAAAAACAAAGAAGGATTCAGCTATTCTTTACTTCTTGACAGATATGATCTACAGCTTGAAATGCTAAATTACAATAAACCATTTAATAATAACTTAGCTTAATGCAGAAATTATGAAAGCTAATAGAGCGTACATGTTGTTAGAAACGTGTTGCAAATTGGAACATATTGAGTTCACGGATGCTGAAGAGCATCCTAGTTCAAATGGCCACTACGGATCACAAATTGTATCCTATTTCCTAGGGTTCTCAATATTGGTTAATATTGGTTCTCTATACAATGATACTGGTTGCACTGGTTTCCATCCTCTGCCAGGTCAAACTTCCAAAAATCCTGTTTCTCCAAATTTCCGAGTCACCCATCTAACTGTGTTCTCTGACAGAGGACCTTTATGCAAGTTCTAGAGTGTTATAAATCCATGAAGAGCAGCTACTGTATTGCAATCGTTGAGCAACATAACGTTACAAGTAACTCGCTTTGAGGTAATGTGAGGCGAATCTTGAGCACCAATGTTAATAGGAATGCGTTATGACGTTTCCCCCCTTACATCTCTATAATAAACGTGGAATTCGAAGTTTTAGGTGCTCGGGAGTCGCAGGAAAAAAGACTGAATACGTAATGACATACATAGAAATGAAAGCAAAGGCAGTTCCAGAATCAATATGAAGGTCGCTTTGTGAATAAAGCGGAATAACAGAAGTAAATGGAGAAAACTAAATGAAATGTAAGTATTATATTTTAAAATTAATGTTTACTAAAACAAAAGTATGTTTCAACACTTCAATGTCATCATAAAGTCATTATCGTAATTACTTTAAACTACATGTAGTTAAGTAAAAATTCTTCTTTTAAAAGTCTCTGCCTATAAATATCTATGAACAAATTCAATTTTTTTTACAAAAAAAGTATTACCACAAACAATAAAACTGAATATTACTCCATTTAAAATCAAACAGAATTAAAAAATACTCAACGAGGGAGAATCATCAAGGTAATCATCAGCTCCTAAGAACTTCATAAACATTTGAACCCGCACACGTTAAACGTTAATATAATATAGGTACAAATATCTACAAAGATTGCCACTATTCAAAATTACTGGAAACTCTTGACCCCATTTGAAATTCCGTATAATTTTACTTTCACTTTTTCTGACGGAAAGAAACAGAACCTCAGATGCAAGAGGTTTAGGTTTTTTTTTCATTATATTTATATAATATAATATAAAATATTTAGGATTTCCTGCATGATAAAATGAGGTTCCATTGAATCTCTCTCCTTTAAATAAACTAGCAAAGAAATGTTTGGGTTGTTATTCTGATTGGATGGTGGCCGATTGTAGAGGTTTTTATTTTTTATTTTTTTCATTTCAGTACACGATACCAGGTTTTTGCACAGCAATCAGAGTTTAAAATAATAGAAATTTATTTTAGTGTTTACAATCTACAACTACGTAACTACGTAAACTATAAACTAAATACGAGGATTCTGAAATAATGTTTTATGTAATTTCCTGGTTACAAGATTTCCTTTAGCAGAATCATTAATCATCTATTGTCTTCTCAGGTTTCTGTAGATTATTGTTTGGTGGCAAATTGACGTCAGTTTTCTTTCTGTCAGGTGCTGGAATAATAAATAATTAAAATCCATTGTTTCAGTGATGTTTCGCATGCATCACGTGTCACAGTTTTGCTATTTACCACCAAAATACATGTAAGTAATTCTAGATATTAGTATGATAAGAATACGATTCAAAAACATAGGAATTTACGAGAAATCTTAGACGATATTTAAGTTGGATTATAAAAACTGATTGTATGCTATCAATGAGAATTAACTACGTCATTTCAACTGCTTTCTCATGGGAATATCTCTTTACTGCCCTTTGCAATTCTTGTTGAGTTTCTTCGCCAGTTCAGTGATTCTTCCATAAAATCAAATTAATCCGGTTAAATTAGATCCTATTTTGGCTATTACAGTAAAAAAAAAAATAGGAAGAAGGTGGATTTTGGCACAGACCTTCTTAATACTATCCTCAACAAAATATAGTTTCTTATCACTTCTTTGATAAGGGCAGATGACAGATATGATAAAGAAAAAGTGCGAAGCTTTTAAAATTTCACGGATTTGAAACTTCATGTTGAATGTTGAAAATATTATACTTTTTGGGACCATTAAGAGACTTTAAAATTCCGTTCTCAGTAGCTTACAATTGTGAAAGTTGTACACCCTTAGCCACAACTTCTTAAATTCACCAAGTCAAGATCCAAGAATTAGCTATCCCGAGCAATGCTTGTTTTGCTTGGGAGAAAAAAAAACGAGGAAACATTTCAAAGGGACAAAATATTCAATGATGTTCAGGGTTATTCTAAATGATGGACCCAATTTAAGTGTTTTATATTTAATGAAGTATAAATTGGACATGAAACATTGATATACTAATAGAAAGGTTTCAAAATTTTGTTAATACAGATTATAAATGTTCAATGTGTCCTCCCTTTGCTGCACAGTAAACATCTAAGCGGTAGCCAGTGGATTGGTCGCATGGGAAATCAAGACCTAGCTCCACACTTCTGGCCACCGAGATCTCCTGATCTCACGCCATGTGACTTTTTCTTGTGGGGCTATATTAAAGAGCCTGTTTATGTCCCATCTCTACCAAAAACTCCGCCGACCTGCGGAACCGTGTTACTGCTGTGGTGAACTCAGTAACATAAGACATGCTTATTCGCGTGTGGGACGAGTTTGGCTACCGCTAAAATGTTTGCTGTGCAGCAAAGGGAGGACACATTGAACATTTATAATCTGTATTAACAAAATTTGAAACTTACTCTTTCTATTAGTATATCAATTTTTCATATCCAATTTATACTTCATTAAATACAAAACAATGAAATTGGGTCCATCATTTAGAATAACCCTATATACGAAAGATACATCTCTTACAATCATCGTCAATTTGACCATATCATTACTGTTGTCTTCGAAAGTTACTCTTAGAGTATAATTAATATAAAAATAGCAGAAAGGCAAATAAGAGCTGCTGACGAAGCATTTAATGAAGCTGGTTGTCATCGAAACTATGACAGTTGCAATCAGTCAAGAGACATTCTTAGTAAATGACAGAAAAAAACGCAAATCAAATTCCTGCCATTTGAAAAA
Organism: Thereuonema tuberculata; assembly: GCA_023159025.1. Lineage (NCBI taxonomy): Eukaryota > Metazoa > Arthropoda > Chilopoda > Scutigeromorpha > Scutigeridae > Thereuonema > Thereuonema tuberculata. The sequence goes on along the minus strand of JAFIDM010011636.1, from coordinate 15,901 downwards.
CTTTATCAGCAAAGCTTCAAAGCAAAGGATAACGACGAGATATTAATAGTTCATTCAAACTCAATGGAACAACTTATTGTCGTAGAAGTGGATATAGATTTTGGTCTTAATTGTCAAAACTTCACTCCATCTCGGACAAAAATTTTCTTCTTGAAACCAAGAAAGGAAATAAAGCAGTCATTATTTTCATCATTACAATTGCAAGCTAAAGGAAATTCTCAGAATATATATTATTCCTCCTCCTTTGGTGGATACGACACCATATACCCAGCGTAGCACCACATTCAAGAATTTAAAAAAATCTTGGAACTAATACAATCTGTATTGTATTCTTGTATTTACACCATAATCTGGCATCAGTTTTTAACAATCCCAATTGGTCATATCAATTTGAAACAACTAAAAATGGTTCATGGCTTTGTATGGGTCACTGTCAACGAAACATTTGTGAATAAGTAATATTACCAATGTTTCAAAATCTCAGTCAGGAGGAATGTGAACAGAGAAGGCTATAAGATAAAAACATAAAAATGATGAGGAGCCGTTTTTAGTTGTAGAAAGCTTGCTGTAAACTGCTCCAAAATAGAGATCTAACGAAGCTCGGATTTGAACCACAGGCATTACACACTAGTAGACAGCGTATGTTCATAACACAGGACTAGAATTCTATCGACCCGGAAGGATATAATGACTCAGAATGATGTTTGGGATTTGTACGAGATAAAAACTTTCGTTATCCCTCAGTTGATAAGAGTAGAGTGTCTGTCTGTTCGTTAGCCTTCTAAATAAGTATTTCCACAAAATCTTCTATCCGAAAATACTAAGTTTGGTTCTGTTTCATGAAAATGCCGACTGTGGTTCTTTCAGATTTCGCTATTCAATAGCTCACTAATTTTGGGAAACTTTCTAAAGGTTTTTCTTGAAATAAGTCTAATAATAATAATAATAATAATAATAATCCCCCATGGACCCTACCTCCTCCCGATGGGGGCAGGAACTACACTAGCTTTAGGGTAGGCTAAAGGGTCCAACCATCCATGATGAGAACTCGTTCTAATGTAGATCATGCTGCATCGGGTGTGGCGCAGGATAAAGTCACCCGCGTTCGGGGGTTAGGCAGAGGCCTCCGTTCGAAAAATATACTACAGTCTCCCGCAGGTGTTGGTGGAGAAAGTGGCACCCCCGCAACAGTTGATTAGAAGTCTTGAGGGTTGAGGGTAACGAGAGCATTTCAGATAAGATGAAGTCGGAAAGCCTGGCTCACCAATCAATACGTTTAAACGACTGCTCTTGAATATATTGATCCAGCAGCCTAGGCAAAGAAAATGCAAAGATCCAGGGCATAACCCGTATATCTTCTAGACCATGTTCATGTTCTACAGTCTGTATGTTCGTCTACACAGTTCACTCAATTTATCATGCTACCTCCACAATAAGTATCACCGATGTTAGAGGTGACCTCGTAATCTACAGATCAATATACTGTTGAAATCGTTCTGCAAAGCTAATCTGAACTTATTTGTCACTAGCATCTTTCCGAACTCAAACATTCGTTCTTCTGCTGGGAGGTAAAAAGCAGTCAGACAGCTAGTGTAGAGATCTCCTTCATGAAGTCTTCTCTGCCCATGTAAGCAGAGCGAACATTCCCACAGCCTCAAAGATAAATCGTAGCTATGTCTAGCAGCTACGTCTATGGCATATAATCGAATAAGTTGTAGCCTTCCTCTACTGCATCATAGGTTGTCTGATTGCGTATGTCGACCTTAATATCAGTCTGTAGATCATAGAAGGACTCACATTCAACAATCTCGCTAGATTTACCTGCCACTATCTTATCTGTTTAATAAAGCGGTTACAACATATCTGTTAATTTAGTCTCTTTTCTTCATAACCAAAGACCTCCGAAGCAGCCTCTTCTATGATACGGCTCATTTGCATTAACCAAATGTCACCACTACCTAAATCTGTTGTTTTTATATTATATATCAAGTATCGCCGTTCCGGCACTTAAAATTCTTTTCCTCCTCCTTCCTCTTTCTCTTCAGGATGAAGGCAACGGGAAATCACCTTAGCATCTTTCCCTTAAAATTCTGTGGATTCTTCTAGGGGTTCGCCATCTTGGGAACACATACTTCGAATATGAAGATCGCACTTCGGTACGAACCGTATAACAACAATATCAAGTATCCATCATGTCAACTCAGACGACCTAATTATGATTTGTCTTTTATCCTCAATTAATGGAAACCAGTGAAAGGATGAAATAAAGAATCTATTTTAATTATTTTTGAATTTAAATTAATTCAAAAATTACTAATGTTTAACTTTTAAAATTTAAAAAGACGTAATAAAGTCAAGAAATAAAATCAAGTAATGGCACATTATGATAACAAAGACCAATAACAATAATAGCAGTTGCAGTTTAGGAAAATAAGTAACTAGATCGAAATATGCAACCTAAATCATTATTATTATTTTTTTTACTTCAGTTTCAATTTAATTTGAATTAACTAAAAATCAATGAAAAAAATTAGTTTACTTCAATTAAATAAACTTTCTTTTCAGCAGTGACGGCTATTCAGGGGAAGTAGGTGAAGTGGCACTTCACCAATTATTTATAATACAATATTATTTATTTATAATATAACAATTATTATAAAGAAAAATTTATTTTCCTTCTCACGTATGTTGGGTTTAATAGAAACGTATATTTTTATTTTGTAAGTCCCGCGCCGTTGCGTTGGTGCGGGACTTTGTTCTGACACCAAGCCAAGTGCAGTAGGCTATTATATGAAGTTTCTCAACCTCAGGGTTGGAGCTTAGCTGTATAACCGAAGCGATGGTTGCTATGACAACCATGACGTCACCCGCTGTGTAGCATCGTATAGGTGAAGTTACAACTGAGAAATATGCTCTCTTCTTCCAATGTGAAGTTCTTTCGGATCGCGCCTGTTTCGCAGTGCTGTGCTGTTTTAAATATGAATCCTGTTTAAGATATAGTGTGTGTTTTATTAGAAACATCACTATCACGTTGGAAAGACGAAGATAAGAAGAAATTATTATAATATTTTATATTATCTATTATTATATCTAATATATATAATTTGTGATATATATGTATTATGATATATTATAATATAATTAGATAAGAAGGAAGTTATCATAATAATTTATAATATATATATTATGACATAATATAATTATTTTCCTACTAGCTCTTCACCTAAATTCACAGCCACGAGCCGCCACTACTTTTCAGTTAATAAACAGTTTTTCAAAGTTTGAATATTTTCATATAGGGTTAGAATGTAATATATGTTTATCCATCCAAGTAGAAAAAGAACTTGAAAAAGAATTTGAAATTAGGTTCATTAGTATAAATATAAATAACACTAACATGTTTCGGATGTAATTCTTCACTTTCACAGTAACAAATAAATAACAATTTAAACAAACAATAAAAATAAAATGAACATGATTACAATATCTTAGTATCAGTATCAACAATGATATTATAAACAACAAAGATAATAAAAATTAAGCATTATATTTCATCAATGTTTAACAATCCTGTTATTTCATGGAACTCATCTTTTCTATTTAAAAGCTTTATTTTATATTTTTAAATTAACAACGCTTGTTTAACTTGTAAACTGTATTTGCTGATATTCTTTGATAAAATTTTAACTTTCTTTAATTGACATGATCTGAATTATTTATTAAATGATCCTATTCTACTGAATTTAACAACTTATTCTGTTTTACTCTTTTAATTAAAGACTGTTCAGGCATACCAATATACATCTTATCACCTGTTTCACATTCTAGTTGATATACAACACCAATCGATAATAATTTGGAAGTTTTATCTTTTCTATGTGATAATAATATATCTCATATATATTACTTAAACCAAATTTCTTTAGAAATTAATTGTAAATATCATCAGATACCAATCCATAATAAGCTTCTTAATTTTAATGGATAAATGTTCACATATAATAAATTAATAGCTTCCTGTATTTCTAAGTTTCTAATTTGAAGATTTGAAGTAATTTTTGAAGTAATTTTTTTGTCTCTACTATCGGTACTTTATAACACTTTAACATTTCATGCTAATAAACCCAATTTCAGATTTGAGAATATATGCTTTTAGAATTAATTAAATATTTGGAATCATGACAGAGTTTTATCAAAATAAAATATATTTTTCAGTTTAGAATTTCAAGTTTACTGAAAATAAATTGATTATTTCTAAATAATTTTGTTACAAATGAAAATAAAATGACATCTTTTATGATTCTAATAACACAAGATTCTCACGATTCTGTTAAGAATTCAAAGAAAAGAAAAATAATTTGTTTGAAATTACTGCTAAAGCAATGGATTACACAAGAAAAGAATTCAAATTGAAAATAATAACAAACCTAGGTTTGAAGTTTTTTTTTAATTTAAGAAATGATGGAAAAATTAGTGAAAAATAGCGGGAAACGATTGGATTCGATTCTATTCATACATTTTGGATATTCAGCGAAGAGAAAAAAAAAAAGAAAAATGTATCATAGAAATATCATTTTCATTTTATTTTTATTATTAACTGGCTTGAAAGGCAAGGGTAGCTTTTTTTTTTTTTGTTTCTTTTTAATGCGACTTAAATTCAAGATAGGAGATTTAATTTAAATTTTAAAACAACGAAACCAAGTTTTAGTTTTTGCCAATGCACGAGTTCCTTTTCTTAAACTCGTCATCTAAAATTATCTCCTCATTGGTTTAAACAAACCACGTGGCCTTTCACTGAATATGGTTTTCAGAAAAATAACAATATAATTTCATATTATGTTTTTAGTTCATTACATTTCTTTTCTAATTAATAGTGGAGTTGAAATTTTCATTTAAAAATTTTCTCACGCGAAGTTAGAGCTGGTTTATGATGTGAAAAGATAAGGAAGTTTTATGGTTGTTTTTATTTTCTTAATTCAAAGCTACAGCTCAGAAAATGAAAATAATTAGAGGTTCTATTTTTAAATTTGAAAAAACATTCGACTGTTACAAGTTCTCTTTATGGGGATTTATTTTTTTTGCAATTGTAAATTAATGCACTAAATGTTATTTGCTTGCTGCAAATATTAATAGTCCAATATTAAAAAAAGGTTTTGTATAAAATTCATAAGCTAAAGAATAGTCTCACAGTAAATACCTTCATTCAGGAAATGCCTTCATTAATTTAAAATAGCCCTTAAATATGTCCGTCATTCAAGTTCGTTCGATTCTGGTAATATAATAGAAACATTATCTTTCTTTGAACGAACGATAGAAGACTAATTAATTAGAAAACATTGAATATCCCAATGAATGAATGAATGTTTCGTTTGAGGTCTAATTTTACATTATTTTCTACTTTAAATAATTTCAACAAAACGACAATATTCTGTTTGTTCAGGTTGTGCTATATTGAGAAATGCACACTAATTACTACTGGAGTTTCTCCCTCTTTCGTACATCTATGTTCATCAGAAAAACAACTTCGAGGGTCCACAATCAAACTTGAACGGTTGCCGATGGTTTGCCTTTAGAGGGACGTTGACCTCATCAATTAGAATGTCACTGAGTGTTTTAGGAAATAAAAATACTTCTACTTATCAAAACGTTATATCTATTCGAAATAAAGCAAAATTAGGTCACATTAATTACACGCTTATTACTATGCAATCCGACACTTAGATTAATTAGGAAAGGATAAAAGAGTTTTATGTTTCTATTTTGGAAAATATTATCTATAGCCTGGTAATCGTTTGGCTCATTAGTCTTTCTACATAATTTATACTCAAATATCCACTCTGTATTTAATTTAATTGACAAGCTAATTTCCAATTAACCATTATTAGAAGTTAACTATGGATGAGTAGAGTTTTCTGTTGTTTGCCATCGTAGTCCGTCCATGGGTAGCAGTGATTTATGAGGCATGATCAGATTAAAAGAATTTAAAAGAAAGAATTGTAAGACTTGCTGTCCGTTAAACTAGTGATATTTTATTTTGCTAATCAAACAGAATCATCAGATCATCAAAAAGTTTAAAAATAATCTCATTTTTAAGGAAAAGTTTTTCCCTTTAGGTTGCCCTGCTACAGTTAAGAATTTCCGACATTTTATTACTTTCTTTTATTAATAATAAGTAATATAGGTAATTATTATTAATAGCTTTTTTTTATTTAATAACTATTGGCTCCCCAAATTACAATGTCCTTGTTACTGCTAGCTAAAATTATAATGATTCTAAATATGAGCCGTTTATTTTGAAAATGAACTAATTCCATTTTTCAATTTTTTTTATTAAATGTAGTAACGTGTGCAAACCACGTTAGCAGTCATAGACCACATTTCGCGATTAAGTATAATATAATACACTCAATAATATACTCAATCGCAAAATGTGGTCTACCACTGCTAACGTGGAATTTGCACACGTTACTACAGCTAACAAACAGAAAATGAAAAATGGACTTAGGGCACATTCAAAATAATCGGCTTATATTGTAACATAAATAACTATATACTGCTACTAGTTACTTACACTTCTTATCTTTACTTTTTGTATTTGTACTTTTACAGAAGTGTTTTTAAATTGGAAAAATATTTTTTGGGATACTTCATAAGTATTAGAAAAGTTTTTACTTTTCTTAACTTAGTAATATCATCAATGTCGTTCCCAATTTCAAATTTTTCACAAATTTTGTTATAACATTAATACTATTAAATAAACGAATTTATAAAAGAAATTTGCAGAATTGGCCAACTGACACTCAACTCTTAACTTTTAAGAAATCCTTTGTTGGCATTACATTTTATAAAGATCAATTAAGGTTGGATGTATTTTATAAAATATGAACATTGTTTATAAAATTAATAAATGAGCCGATTATCTTTTTTAAAACAAGAAAGAACTTAGTCATTATGTTGTCCAGAAAGAAACAGTAAAAAATAGATTCACTACTGTGAAGTAATGTTCAAAAGAATTAGGTCTAAAACAAATCCACAGCTGCTTTGCAATTTTACAAATTTACAACTTATTTATTATTAAGTAAATCGTTATTTTATTACTTTTTTTTAAGCTAAAAATATACAAGCTAAGAATAAACACACAAATTGGTCCAGACCACAAGTCTGGTCAAGATACCACGCAAATTATTCGCACAGGTCAACCTTTTTATAAAAATGGAGAAGGCGCCATCTATTGACAATGTGTCTAACTAACATGCACGACAGTTGTTAGATTTATTTATTATTTCTCAAAGGCGCTTTTTTGTTGCGAATTACTCGCACGGGTCAACTAGTTAGTTTATAATAAGTGTCTGTGAAATAATTCACAACATTTCCTTTTAAAATCCTTCGAAATCGCTTCTCCGAACACTGTTTCAATTAGGTGTGCAAGTTACGTCTTGCAAATGATATAAAATTATAAGTTTAAAATCGATTAAACGTTACGGTGTCCTTTTTCAAGAGACGTTTTATAATTTAGTTTTTAGCTACTGTGTGTTTAATCGATTTTAAACTTAAATTGATATTCTGAAGCAAAATTTATAGGAAAAAACATACCGCACTTTTTCCCCTTTTGTTCAACGCTAAAAATTGGAATTGAAGGATTCGTTTTATTGTACGACCGAAAATAATAAATAAATTCTTTCCTTCGAATTTGAAAAAAAAATATTGCCAATAATTTGGATCACTTGACGAAGAACATTTCAATGAAACAATAAATATAATTGTTAAAACAAAGAAATTAATTTCACTATTTCGTTCTACTCTTGATGTTAGAAAATAACAAATTTGATGAATGCTTATTTATGCTAAACGTCTCTTCTCTCTCTTCAGTCTTTTTCTTCACATCCACTATTTTTGAATTGAACGAAGTCTACTTTGACAGAAACAAATTATAATTGGAAATCTAAGAAATTAAATAACCTCATTAATAATTAATTAATTAACTATTATTATACGTTTCTTTGTTTTTCTTTTTGAGTCACTAAAATCTGAAAGATAAAATCCATTGTAATGGTATTTTGGTATAATTTCTATCTGCCAATAACATCTTCGAAAATCTCAACAAATATAAAAATCACTTTTTCTATTTCTCAAAGAGTTTTTGTTTCTTATTTGATCAAATTTGGGAATCATTTTGTTAATGACGCAAATAGGACGTCATCTTATAATTTATGAAAATTCAATATTTTCAACATCACACCAAATTTAAATGTAAAGACTATATTTAATATGACAAAGCAAATTTTCGAAAAGATTACACGTCTTTTCTTTTTCAAACCTAAAATAACAATAACTTCAACTTATTGTTATTTTAGGCTTGAAAAAGAAAAGACGTGTAATCTTTTCGAAAATTTGCTTTGTCATATTAAATGTAGTCTTTACATTTAAATTTGGTGTGATGTTAGAAATATTTAATAGTAGAAGAATTAGGAGTAGAGATCCACTAAAAAAATAAGGGAACTTTACATAATGCAATATTTTGTTTATCTCTGTTTGTAATTCTTTGTTTTGTTTCATGAATAAACATAGCGCTACTTACTTGCAGCATTTCATGTCAATCAAAGCAGTACTTGTCCATTTTTCCGCATTTTATCGCTCCGTGCTTAACTTTTGGAAGTGAGTGTAAATAAGCTTACTCTTGATTGCAGCTGCCTTTCGTGAAGTACTTTTAACTTTTTACTTTATTAAAATCTTGTTAGTTTATCGAAAGAATAGATCGATTCTTAGTCTTTGTTTACTGTTTGTTCTGTTTTTTTTTTACTAAACTATCAAACTATCCCAAGCCCAATGTGTAATTATACTTCAGTGAACACTCTTTTGTGTCCTTCATTTCTGCTCAAGCACCGATTTTCCATCTACTGTCACTAGTATTCGATTTGTATTAGTTATAATAATTATCTTGTTTAAAATAATTTCGAAAGAGAATCATTCGGAAGAGAATCCAAATAGAATCATTCCAATTTTATTATATTCTCGATAATCCTCCTTATTATCTCGATAATCCTCCTTATTATCTCGATAATCCTCCTTATTATCTCGATAATCTTCCTAATACTTCAATAATTCTTCAATTGAAAAATCAGGAGAAATGTATTTGAAGCTTGATATAAATTATACCTGATATAAGATATTACTCTAATATCTTATAAGCTACAATTTTTATCAAGCTTCAAATACACTTCTGATTTTTATATAAAAGAATTTGCAAATTGATTTCTTTATTATTGATCTGAACAGATTCCTTCCTTCTTATTCAATTATGATAATCTAATGGCTCACAGTTTTCAAACGTTTTAGCCAACTGTTGATTTCTGAATGTAAAACGATATCATCTATTCTCTTGTTGCACTAACTGTCGTTTTGTGATATCTCTACATTTAGTTATAGTTCTGTTTCCTTTAATGATCTCTTGAAGAAAAGATAAATAATCCTTCCGTCAAAAAGCTACAGAAATGAGTCTGATTTATTTATTGTTACAAGGAAATTTATTTTGATTCTTGAAAATAATTCCATAATTCTCCAGAATTTAAAATATCTCACTTGGGAATGTTTTTAGTTTTTGTCTTTATCCATTTAGAATAAAAAGCAAAATAAATCATTAGGATACATGAATGAAACCTGTCCATTGCATTCCTTATAACTTCCTTTAAAAACGAAAAAAGAAAACACATATCAACAACAAAGTTAAACAACAAACTAAACAACGGAGGGAAAGCGATTAGAAAACCAATCACAATACTTCGCAACGTCTTCTGATAAGAAAATATCATTGATATTGCTTTAAATTCTTTATATAATTATAATAAAATGTGAATGTTGCGAACGCAAAATGCGGAATTGTTGCGTTTACTATGATTGTTGCGATTGTTGTAGACCTGCATTATAAATGTGATTGTTGCGAGTGTAAAAGACGCAATTGTTGCGATTGTTGGGATTGTAGTGCTTAATGATAATTTGATGAGATTTTAATGATACTTGCCTACGTGACCGAAAAAACGGGAATATAAGTCTGCTGATCTTATCACAAGACTAAAACCATAAGTTGTTATTTGTTTCATACAATGTGTTGTGATCTTTTTTTTTCTTTTTCTATAATTCTTTAGTTCGGTCGATTTGAAATCGCGGCTGCAAACTTTCTTTTAAATATTGTGCAATTACTTTATAATAAATGAAATTAAGTAACAAACTAAAGAAAGTGAAGCTGTGTACTGTAAGGAACGCACTATTCCTTCTATATATAGTTCTGCATCATCATGCAATTGAATACTTTCTGATGTCCCAAACTTCCATTTCTTTATTGAATTATTTCTATTTCACTATTTTTCTTTTTATCCTGACCCCAATTCGTGTAATTTGTTTTAGATGTAATTTTTATTTTTCATTTTGTTTTTGAAACATAAATTCTACGAAGAAGTGTTGTTGTGTGTCTAAATTATATTTAACTTCTCGATCTTCATCTGTTCGCGTTCTCTGCAGTTTTGAATTGGAGAATCAGCTGATGGAATTCCAGAAATCCATCAAACTTAATATCAACCAGTAAATATCAATTTTATGGTCACACGTTGTGATTGTCTTTCAATCCTGTGACTTAATTTATTTCGAACACGAATTTCTAAAGTGAACCTGAAAAGTTAATGCGTATGTATTTCTTACGATAAAACATTTCAAACTAGCAATTAGCGTTTTTATGTCTATGAGGAGATGAGCCACTGTTTCGCTATTCAAGAAGTTAGTGTGTCTGTTGCCAACGTTTTTATTTGAAATCTATAAAATGAAAACTTAAGCTCTGATTAGAATGATAAAGAAAAATGGTATATCCTGATCTTCAACTTCTGAAGATTTTTTTACTTTAAAACAAAAGCTATGGAAAACATAAATAGAACAAGGGAAAAGAATTTGCAGTTAAATAGATGTGCTTCAATCAGCTTTGAAATTAAATGTTGTACATAAATGATACAAACAGCCGTATCATTTTCTAGAATAAAAATATTAGATATTAGACAATACTCAGTTCCGTGATATAACATCAAACAATTCCCTTATTTCTTTTAAGGAGAAGTCGCCTGATCGACTTTGCCGAATCTATTGAGAATTTCTACAGAAAATCTATAAACAAACCAAGATTGTATGTGACTATCTGCTCCAAAAAGCCCCAGATTCCACGAAATTATAATAATAATAATAATTAAGTTTTATTGTCAGAAAAGCTCTTAAATAAAACTACAACGCATTTGTCAATGGCCAAGGTTTTAAAGTATTACAATGATTTATTTATTTACATTACAAAGCAGAGAGTATAAAAAGCAAAACACAGAATATTAAGCATCACAAACAAATATCCAAGTTACAAATATGAATCATTGATTCCTTATTGGCTTCCTGGAAATCGTGAAGGTCATCTGTATAAGGACTGAGGGAACTCTTTGAGTCACTTTGTTCCTCAGCATCGCAATCACAGTTGGAAGAAAATATGTTACCCCATTTGAATAAAAAATCAGCATAATTAGTTCTAATTCTGTTAAGGATATAATAATGATGTATATGACAGATGTAATTGCTTTCGGCGAGTTCGAATTCACTTAAAATGGATATTTTTGTTTTTAATTACAGAACATCTTTTATTTATTTATTTGCTGTTTTGTTAAGAACATGCTATTCGAGTACATGTATAGTAAAAACACTGGAAGGTTAAAGGAAAGAGAAAAGTTTTCATTACGAAAAGAGAAGAGCGATGGAATGAAACGAAGAAATTTAAAGAAATGACTAGAAGTAGCTAAAAAAAAAATAACACAGCAACAGACAACAAGCAATTAAAAGCAATTAACAATTGGGAATGTTTGACTACTTAAAAAAAAATAATTTAACTCCGGCTTAAAAAGCAGAAGATATAACAATAATAACTCAACTAACAGGAGTTAGTTTAAAATGACAATACAGTACAGTCTCGTTAGGGACAGAGAAATTCCTATCAACGAGTTCTGGCAATTGAGTAAGAACAAATTTATGTTAATTTTTAAAATAAAATCAGTAATAATAATTAACACCATTATCCAAATATGATATCTACAACAGTTGTAATATAGCCATTAGTAACATTCATAACAACCAATAATTATTATAAAAGTGATTCATGAGATTTATACAATAGATTTTAGATTCGTATAACAACATATAATTACAGTGATAATAATAGTTTTTTAAAGAAAAGTTCAATTTAAAAGGATTGTAATAAGAACAGTGAGATCTTACATGTTTTCTATAATCCATTTTTTTAACTTCCGTTTCACAAATAAAATATTTTGATTATCATTAAATATATTTATACTAGCAGCAAAGCCTGTCGGACGACAGGCATAAAAAAATCTGAAAAATCATTTTATTATCAACTATCAAATAAAAAGTAAATGTAATCTAAATACTGTGCTAACTTGTGAACGAAGCTTCTACGGCAAAAATGGTTTTGAGTTTCGAAAAGTAAGTACGCCAAATTTCATTAAAATGGATGCAGTGGTAACAAAATTATTTGGTTTTGAACGTATGTTTTGTTAGAATTTCAGTTACCGAGGTCAGTTTCCAAGAATAAAATTTCAAGGAAACAACATGGAATGATACAATGAACTAATATTTTCATCCAATTTGAGTACTTTTGATTCAATGGTACCATTGAGAACCTTGGATCTATCTTAATAGCTTAATTATATCGAGTTACAGATAGACAGACAGACAGACGAACTTAGCCAATTTATATATATTTGATTCGATTGATGATTTGATTTGAATTTTTTTTTTTTAATGTTTATCAGATCTATTTAGGTGTACTTCTTACCTGTACACCTTTAATATAGGTTCTGAAAGTTTAATCTAAATGATTTTCCACCCAAAAAGAAAAACGAAATACCAACCATATCTAAAGTTTAATTTATCTAATGAATAATTATTATTTTTGACTCATAGCGCCGAAAGGCATTTAAAACTCACCTTTGTATAATCTAAATATTGCGCTAACTTTTGAACGAAGTTTCTACGGCAAAACTGGTTTTGAGTTTCAAAATCAGCGTAAAAAACTAAGTAAGCCAAATTTCATTAAAATCGGTGCAGTGGTAATAAAATTATTTGGTTTTCAACGTATGTTTTGTTAGAATTTCAGTTAAAATTTCATGGAAACAACATGGAATGACAAAATGAACTAATATTTCATCCAATTTGAGTACCCTTGATTCAATGGTACCATTGAGAACCTTGGATCTATCTTAATAGCTTAATTATATCGAGTTACAGACAGACGGACAGACAGACAGACAGACGAAATTAGCCAATTATATAAGTTGATTTATGTTGTTTAAAAACCTTTAATAATAATAATAATGATAATATAATAACAACAGAAGGGCTGTCGCAGGAATCCCCAGGGTTGTAAGGAGCAAGTCCTTATTGACTCGGTAATCCTGCGACAGGTCCGCGCGAAGAATAGGAACTTACATATCGCGCACATCGCTACAAGAAGGCATTTGATTCAGTCCCTCATTCCTAGCTCCTAGATACTCTTTATCTCTACAAATACACCCCAAGATCACGGCATTCTTGGATGTCAAAGAGTTGCAATACAACATTACACCTACGCACCTCCAACACCTCTATCACTACAGTCCCCATTCCCATATGGAAAGGTATTTTCCAGGGAGACTCCTTGAGTCCTCTTTGGTTCTGCCTCGCCTTGAATCCATTAAGCCACATGCTAAAGAACACATAACACGGCTATAGGTTTACCTCAGGCACTCTGATACCATACAAAACTTACATACACGCTGACTCTACGCCACAAACAACCCACAACTTACTAATTTACTACAAGTCATCATACAGTTCATTAAAGATGTTGGGATAGAATTTGGAATCAAGAAATTCCGCAAGCTACATATGACATGAGGGAAGACTTCGAATTTTGAACTGGACCATGGGTTGGCGATCCAATCCATGGAAGAGGGATAGACCTGCAAGGACATGGGCTTCCAACAAGCAGGCGTCATTAACAACACAAACATCAAAAATGGACTCAAGAACACAAACCGAGTTCGCTTTCACAAAATCCTCATAACACAACTCAGAAATAAAATTAAAGCCATCAATACTTTCGCGGTGTCCACACTAACATATTTCTTCGGCATAATTTCATGGGCAAACACCAAACTCGAAGCACTACAACGCACAACACGCACTACATTCACGAAACACAAAATGCACCATCCCAAGCCCCTTAGGGAAGGGACGACTCTTCCCCGCAAGGATGGAGGCCGAGGACTCATCAACCTCCTCTCCCTACACACTTAGGGAACACTTCTACCGAAGAGCACAGCACTCCTACCTCCACTTAGCGAAAACTCCACACACACTTCACACCCCTGGACCATGAAAATCCTTCTCCAACACTCACCACCCCCGACACCCACATTCAGCAGCTGCATGAATCATGGGCTCGTAAGGAACTCATCACCAAGAACTCAGCCAGCCTCATGTCGACAAGGAAGCGTCAAACAGATGGCTGACGAGTGGTGAGCTGTTTGGGGAGACCGAAGGGTTCATGATCGCGATACAAGACCTAGTCATCCCCACATGCAACTATAAGAAACATATTCTACACGATGCAAACACACATGACGACAAATGCAGGAAATGCCACACTACGCATTAGACGATCGACCACATAATATCAGGCTGTCCCCTTCTCTCCCAAACAGACTACCTCCACCATCACAATCAGGTAGCGTCGATCGTTCATCAACAGCTAGCACACAAACACTCACTTATTAATAACACGGCCCCATACTACAAGTACACCCCACAAAACATATTAGAGTCACCCTCAGATAAGCTGTAATGGGACCGCCACATACACACAGACAATGCCATACACCATAATAGATCTGACGTCACACTTGTTGATAAGTTCAACAAACATACCTATTTCATTGATATTGCACTGCCTATCAGCAAAAACATGGAGAAAATTCACGCAGACAAGATCAGTAAATACACCGACCTAGCACACGAGCTCCAGAAGCAATGGAGACAAGACCGAGTACAGGGATCATCGTCCTGTCCGCCACTGGTCTGGTCCCTCACACATTGCACCATAGTCTCAGCACACTAGGACTTCACAAAAACACTTTTGCACAACTCCAGAAGGGTGTGGTACCCAACACAACACGCATAGTTAGGAAATTTATTGACACAACCACACATCCTAACTATTCTTCCAAACTTTTTTTTTTTTTTACACTTGGCAATATGTGCTTTGGCCCTTGACCCGCCGTATTGTCTTAGCTGGGAAACCCATGGTTTGAAGCTTTTTAGATAATAATAATAATAATTGGAATTAATAAAAATAATACAATTTGAAATTTCACAGGAGAATATAAGTTAAAATAACATTTAGAGTACACGAAATAATTATATTCGAGAATGTAAGGGAAAAAAGCAAGAAATGAAAAAGTCTAAATGAAAAGTAAAGGAAACTAAATTAAAAACAAAAACTCTCTATCTATAAAGATGATTAATTGCTCGAAATAAGAAGAGTGAAGTCAGAGATAAGAATAAAAAGAATTAAAAAGATTCTTTTTAATATTAAGATAGAAAGTATATTTAGCTGTGGGGATTAGCAATGAGACATAATTTATAAACATTTTTTTTTTAATGAAAGGAGATACATGTTAAAATATATTCAAACAACAACTTTACTTTTGATAAAGTTTTGCTTTTTAAAATTTTACTTTTTTAATAAAGTTGTTTTAATAAAGTAAAAAATTACGAAAATGGTAGCAAAAATTAGTGCAAAGGTCAAACCAAGAAAGATTAATTTAAATAA
>JAFIDM010011635.1:0-19917 GCA_023159025.1 Thereuonema tuberculata | reverse complement strand
CACTGACTCAAAAAATCGAATGAAAAAAGACGAAAGTGAGGCTGTGCGTAAGCGACCGTATAAACAATAACACTAGGCGCTAGCGTAAAGATGCTGCGCCAAAGAATCCCCATACGGATTTGTTTGAGGAAGAAACTAGTTCTGAATTAGTAATTTAATTATAAATTATCCTTATGGAGATCCCGTTTCTAAGTACGGAGCGCCGTAAGTCGGGTCGTCCGTAACCCGGGGACCACCTGTATAGTAAATTAAATCTGAAAAACAAAAACAAAACATATATTTACAAATAAAAACATACATGAATTTTTACGACTTTACTATCAAAGTCCCTAATTCTTAATATTATTTCTTCTGAATATATACTTTGCTTTAAATTTCAATCAATAATAAATTCTGAAAATGAAATGAAGAGTTTTAAACCCACCGGCATTGTATCTTCAATGCTTGTATATTTGCTGTAATACAATCCAGTCGACACGTGTCATGAGTTTTTCCATCAACACAAGGCAACTTCTTTAAATTCAAATGATTAATCTACAAGATTTTGAAAAGGAAAGAAAACAATTTTGAAAATTTTGAAAGTGGGATAATTTGCAGACTTTAATGAAAATCTAAAGAAAAATCTAGAAACATTTTCTTAACATAAGAATTGGTGGGAACTTAAACTTAATTATCTGAAAACGAAGACAGCATTGTAGTAGTTGCCATCTCGCGCAAGGAAAGAGTCAGTAACTAGATACTCATGTTATGTAGTGAATGTAGGTGGCAGGGAAGCCAAGCACTTCGACCGGAGGTCTATTGTACTATTCTAAGGAAATAAGGATAGACGGAGAGAAAGATTGAGAAAGTATGGTGGGAGAAGTGCAGGGGAAAAGCCCGAGAACCCCGAGAAAATCTGCCCAGCGCGGATCGTCTACCAGCGCGGATCGTCCACCATCACGAAACCCACATGAGAACCGAACCCCGATACACAGAGGTGAGAGGCCAATGTCGTAGCGATAACGCCAACCTTGCAGCCTAACTAGATACTCACATTAATGAATTTTATCACATTTGCTACACACATTTTATCCCATTTATGTATTTATGTTATGAATTGGATATTGAAATGACATTTTGTAAAATAATCTTACATTGATATCATTTATACAATCATCTCATTTAGAATGATGTTTAATGTGAAGAATGAATTCAATTAATGATTCAACATGGCTGCATTCTGCGATGCTCAACGATCTTGGCAAAGATTTTGCTTTACGTAGCCATTCAAAAGAAATTATGTTGAATGTATATTATACACTTCGACAAGATAATCCTTCTGCTATTAATCGAGTGATAAATGACTTTACAAGAATGAATCCATCGATAGTTTACAGACCCAAGTCTTAAGCAGAGGGTTTCGTTCTCCGATTCACGACCGGAGATGGCAGACCCACAGCGGCCAGGATCACAAAAGTTTGATAGTTTTGACCAGTCTTGCATCCGGGGAAAGATATATGAATTTTATTATAAAAATGAAATCCGATTCCTGAGATCAGAATAAGGACTCAGCGGAATTGAGAAGACGGAGTAAAATTTTATTTGAAAGAAAAAAGCAAAGTCCTAGCCAAGGTTAACAAATATTGAGAAAGAGTAATCAATTTGCTCCTCATATAGGATTTATAATAATAAAATTATTTTAACAAATCATTGGACAAAAGACATTTCCTTTTTTTTCCCTCCCTTTTTCTAAATCACTACAGAACAAATAATAATAATAAAAAGCAATTGTAAAATGTTTACAATTAAATTTACGTAAAATTTTATTCGCATCAAAATTGATTCAGTTTGTATTTATCAGTTAATAATAAAAGTGACTGAAATTAGACGGAAAAAAAAGGAAAGGTAAAAAAAAAAAAACCCCAAGCGCACAAAAAAAACTTCAATTTTTAATTCTATGTTGATTAAACCTTGACGTTAATTTAAAATTATTTTCAGCGGAGTTGATATATTTACAAAGTTGTGTTGAAGTATTTTCGCAATGAAAAAAAAATAATAAAAACTTGATTTTAGGCTGATTGCGAATTTACAAATATCAAACTAATCTCATTTTTCATTCGTTAACTCCCTTTAAGGAATAAATAAATCGTTGGCGGAAGGATACAAGCTCATCTCATTCGAGTGATCCTATACAATTTGACTAGCATTGGAACTGTTAGGAAGTAGTTTCCCTAAAAGTTCCAATGCTATTTTCGTAGGATGTCGTCACTCTTGTTTTTAATTAATCTGCATTTGATCAAACACAATTAAGAAAGAAATGTTGGTATAATGACCTCCATTAAAGTGTAGAAATATTTAACCTCGAAACCACCAACTATTGATATCCCAGCATCTTCATCAAGATATTTTTGATCTTCTTGTGCATCATGAAAAATAATCTATAAAAAAATGAAATAATCTATAATTACATTTCAATAGTTTAGTGCACTTGAAATTTAGTTTTAACTTCAAAAAGTAATGAAATCATGTTTAACGTTCGTAATTATTCATAAATAGAGAGAGAAATTCACCAACGGACAATAAATATGTCTCCGCATATTCAGCCAACATCAACGGGAATTCTGAACAGCTGTTTTATTATTAGGAATCATCAGCAGAATACACCCTTGATGTTTGGCTCAGTTGCGCGAAAGCTTTACCTAAAAGCATTCTCGATCCCGGGAATGGGCCGCCGAGAAAAAAAAAATAAAATACAAAATGATCCTGAAAGATCCAAAGTGTTAATCCCTTGTCCTTTCACTGAAAGGCACTAAGGAAATTAATTACAAAAAGGCAACATCATAAGTTCAATGAAAGCAAGTTAACGTCCGTAATTATTTATAAATGGAGAGAAAATCGCCAACCGGACAATAAATATGCCTTCGCACATTGAGTCAACATCAAGGGGAATTCTGAACAGCTGTTTCATCCTTATTAGGAATCAGCAGCAACACCTTTCCGGGATCGAGAATGCTTTTAGGTAAAGCTTTCGCGCAACTGAGCCAAACATCAAGGGTATATTCTGCTGATGATAAAAGATAATGTACATACTGAAGGAAGAATCTTATTAAAAGTTTGAAAAAGTACTGGATGATGAAGTTTATGGTTAGGAATGGATGCAAAACAACATAACGATGCACGATTTTCAAATATTGAAAAAAAAAATAGAATGCCGTCGATTAATTGGTCCAAATAGTTTGATAATCAGTGCAACAACAATGGATTATCACTGATTAGTGTTTGTTGTAAGTATTAAAGTAGGGAAGCCAAATTTCGTCATCAAAACTAATTGAACTTTTTTTTTGTTTTTAAAACTGCTCTCGGTAAATAGTAAAATATGTGTATCATTAACTAGATATATTAGTTCTTGTAATAAAATACTTCAATCAAAAATACAAAGTTTTCTGTCAAAAGCCATTAGAAGACGCTGGCATATAAATTAGCCATAATCCTGGCGAGTTTGAATAACTGGACAGTAATGAAAAAATATAACAAGAATAAATAACATGAAAAACAACAGTATATTAAAAATATTTATTTTGTTTGCACACCTTCCTACCATCAAGTTTAAAGCAACTTTTACTAATAAAGCATATATCTCTTCTGTGATTTGAAAACGTGTTTCAGATATTAAGCTATCAAAATACAAAAAATAGAACATAATACCAATAAAATTGTTGAAAATGAAAAACATGAAAACATTATTAGTCCTCTGGCTAGCATATGCTTTGTGCAACATTAGTGCAGTGTGTGTCGCCCATTAATAAGTTAATAAGTTAGAAGTGTCTCACAGCAACAAGAAAAAATTGGGTGGACATTTCAGTTTCTGTAAAATCGTTAATTCTGAAGGTCTTTGACATAGAAAAACTGAGATACTTATATGATTTCTGGTAATTTCTATGTTTCCATTTCTATGTATCTCAAAATAAACATACGTTAATTGAAACATACAAAATGTACAAATGTTTAGAAAAGAAAGGTATTAGAAAGTTTAGAAAAAAAAATCGTCACTGTGACGTGAATGTCGGAAGCTACTGACATTCAAAACTGTTCATCACAAAGAAAAGACTGCCAATGATTAAGAAAAAAAAAAAAAAACAAGAAGGAAAATTTTGCGACACCGAGAATATTGGATATACTTACGGAAAGGGGAATGGATTCTCAAAAATTATTTTCATATGACTTTGGACACAGTAGTAATCTCTTAATAGAAAAAAATTTGCTAACCAAGCCACAAAAGTCTCAGCTAGAGCTTGAGCTTCAGAAATCTTTACTTAAGTAATTGGGCTAACAGACCAACAACATTCAATATTGATGTAATGGCAATTGTACGAAAGATACCAATAAAAGACTTGAAATCATTTGGTGATCTAGCTGATCGATTCATAACTACAATTGTCAATAATGCCAGTAATGTCTCAATTATAGGTGTTGTACATAATTGAAGATTCTATCAAAGACAGTGAGAGATATTATCATTACAGTGAACAACAAATTCATTTAGCTAGTAAAACTTGTGAAACCCATTCAGATGACAACATTTGGTTCTCGAGTACCAATAAAACATTATAAAACGTTAAAGATATAAAGATTTCTTCAAGAAGTATACCCTGTCGAAAGCAGATATCAGTTTTCAAATATGTGTCTGTGTGTTCAAATATGTGTCCACTGTGTAATGGACTTGGAGACGATATGCCAAGCCCGGCAGTGTTATATCATCTTGGCTCCAGTTCTGTACTTGCTGAATTACAACTAAATATTGAAGAAGCAGATATTCGTAAAGTGTCACATGCTTACTCAACAAGGCACCAAGAGAATTGAAATTTTTTTTGACACAAGATACAGATGTGTCCAGCTACACCACTGGAAATATTTATCAACGTAGGGTTTGCAAGAATTGCATGTACGAGCAGGAGTTGGTGACTACACGATATACACCTGTATATATTTTGCAGAAAAATTGTGCAAGAAATTGTGCAGTGTTTTTCCTGCCGTGCATAGCCTTACTGGCTGTGACTCAACCACTAAAGCCTCTGCACTTAAATATGATTCATTTACTTATCTGAATGGCTTCGGAAATAGTGTACAAAAACTTGAAAACGATATTAAAAATGCTGAGGTACACTTGGCTAAAGTTCTGAAACCCAAATCAAATTTGACGTCTGTGAATGAACTAAGATATTGGATGTATCATTATAGTAAAAATTGAAGTGTAGAAGACATGTCATGGAATTACAGACCATATATTGAGGGCATTTTATACAACATAATAACAGATACACAACATAGATGCTGGACATATCCTTTATTATTTGTTTACGAAGACAATCAAGGATGACAAGACCAGTACAAGACGACTCTGTAGCTTATTGTTTTTGTGTAAAATGTTCACGTCTTAGGTGCATTTTTCGCGAGAAAAAGCTGCAATGCTGTTGTGTTGCAAGTGTAGCAGTGTAGATGTGATAGATTGCCATTATCCTTTCCTGTAAAC
Organism: Thereuonema tuberculata; assembly: GCA_023159025.1. NCBI lineage: Eukaryota > Metazoa > Arthropoda > Chilopoda > Scutigeromorpha > Scutigeridae > Thereuonema > Thereuonema tuberculata. The sequence continues at coordinate 14,408 of JAFIDM010011635.1, read as the reverse complement.
TGTGCTTTTAAATGTTCTTAACTGCAATCATAACAATTGTTGTGCCTACTTTCTTTAATAAATTTGCACATTGTCTATTTATATTAAAGCATTACGTCCATCTTGTCCATAACAAACATCACATCATCATAAAATCACATAATAGGCCTACTACCAATACTTTCCCTAATTATTGTTATATTTAATTTCGCCTCTTAATGAATGAGCTGAAAAATGAATATATTTACTTTTTATTAAAAAAATATACCAGACACCTAACAATAATAGGGTAAGCGATTGAGTCATTTTCAAAAAGCTGAACAATGTAGTTGGACTTTATTTTACAGGAACTGAAATGTCCCCCCAATTTGTTTATGATACTTTAATATTCAGAACGGTGATGCACACTGCAATAATATTGTACAGACACCATGCTGGCCGTTGGACTATATCTAAAAATTCATTAAAACAGAGAATTTGTTCAGCTCCCATATACTTAGCAAAATGTTTTAATATCGGGTTAAATTAAGATTAAGGTTAAAAATAAGTAGTATGAACATAAGTTTTTTGCCAATGGGCAGTTAACTTGCATTCTGAGAATCAACAACTGTTATACTATGCGGAACAAAGGAGAAAGGTGTTGCTATTTCATGTAATAATTTAAGTGTCAGCCTAGAACCAATATGGTTTTCCTATCTACCATTTATCGGAGTTTTAACTCAGAGATCAGGAATGGCGAAATTATTAGGTATGGCGAAGTTTGGGTCCTACAATTTTTTTTTTTTTGTATTTCCATAAAAACTATTGCAAGATAGACATAAAAATAAACCAGATGTTGTAGAATCCTTTGGAATAATGAATTTGATTTAGAAGTCATTTAGAAGCTTAGAGTGGATATGAACCATTTCTACAAAATTTTGGTATATCTGTAAGATACACAGAAAAAAATAAATCCGAATAAGAATTAATGTTGCAGTTAGTTTTTTTTTCCCTTTTTTCTGTGTATTTGTATATCTAAAACAAAAAAAAGTATCAAAATGTTATTAAGGAATTGCCTAGAGTTTGCCGAAATAGAGGTAAAAAAGATTGATTGATTGATTAGCCAACGCCAGCTCTTGGCATTTCTGCCATTGAGCGCCGCGCTGACCAGTAAAGATGAGCCAGAAGATAGATACCAGTTTCTGTCGTAGAATTTCGTGAATCTTCTAATTCTTTGCAACTATACAAGTGCTCCGCATTCATAGAAGGTTGTTCACAAAATAAACATTTATCAGTAGTTAAAACTCCTATTTTAAATAGGTGAGACGCCAGATAGTCATGGCCAGTAATACAACGGAAGACTGCCACTGAAATAGGTCGGGGAAGATTTCTACTAATAGGACCAGAAGAAATTAGTTGTTCCCATTTTTTTCCATCAGCAGCTCTTCTATTTTCCATATCACAGAATCTATGTACCGCAAAATTTACCCTGGTCTTAAATGAAGATAGGGATGGAACTGCTACAGGTTGAGGGAGAAATGTTCCCAATTTGGCTAGTTCGTCCGCTCGATCATTACCCTGAATACCCACATGACTTGGGATCCATTGTAGTATTATTGTCCAGCCTAACTCTTGCAGTGAATTCAATTTTTTTCGACATCTAATAGTTATATCGCAATCAGTACGATGATTACAAGCAAGTGCCTGGATGGCGGCCTTAGAATCTATGAAAAAAACAGTTTTTTTATGTGTTTTAGTAACTGCTAAAATATCCGTCACTCTTTCTATCGCTGCAATTTCTCCATCATAATTACTGAGGGGTGCTCCAACAGCAAAATGATCTTCAAAAAACTTGCAGTAATATCCCGCTCCCGTAGCACCTGACCCTGGATTAAAGGATCCGTCGGTGTAGACATGAAGCCATTCATGCTCAGGATACCTTGTATGGATCGTTTCTAACGTAGCTTGTCTTAATTCCTCAGTTAGGGAGAGTGATTTAGGTGTATTATGTCGTACTAACTGTAGTTCTGCTGTTGGTAATCCCAATAAGATTTCTGAGGGTAAAGGGAGGTTCTTTATTTCTCTAAATTGTATATTGTATTTCTGTGTGATATCCTCGATCTTAGCTATTGGAGTTTTCTGAGTTTTTAATCTATTATTAGCTGGACGATACTTATTCCAAAAAACTGGGCGTGTGCTTTTCATTCTCGCCCATGTCTTTAGTAGTGCTTTTTCTCGTCTAGCTTCTAAGGATTCAACTCCAGTTTGTACTTCTAAAGCTTTAATAGGTGTAGATTTAGCTCCTCCAGTTATTATTCTCAAGGCTGTATTTTGTACTTTATCTAGTTTAGTTAATTGTGTGTTACTAGCTGTTGTAAGCAATTCACCTCCATATTCCATTACGGGTCGTACATAACTTTTATACGTTGTGGTAAGAACTTCCTGTGTTGCTCCCCACTTTCTTGCCGTCAATCTCTTAAAAATACGGCATCGTTTTAATCCTTTATCTGTAGCATCATGAATTTGGACATTCCATGACAACTTTTGATCCAAAGAAATTCCTAAATATTTGGAAATTTGTTTCTCTTCGAGCTGCTGTCCTCGATAATAAAGATTTACTTTTTGTTTTTTAGTGGATAAAGTGAAGGTTTGATAGCTTGTTTTTTCTGTGCTCACTATCATTGCGTTATTATCTGCCCACGTGGCTAGTCGAGTTAATGCTTCATTCAAGCAGGTTTCTAATCCCTTCCAATTACTGCTTGTTGCCCATATAATAAGATCATCAGCATATAATAAGACATTTATTCCTGGAATGGATCTTAGTGTCTTCAGGATATCATTTATCATAATATTAAATAGGATGCAGCTAATAACTGCTCCTTGTGGCAATCCTGCTCTCTGTATCCTGTACCTAGATATAGCACCTTGAAAACGTACGCGAATCTTTCTTTGAGCTAGAAAAGATTTAATCCAATTTAGCAAATTTCCATGTATTCCACAATTTATTATTTTGTGAATTAATTTTGCTCTCCATACTCGATCATAAGCAGCCTTGAAATCAACTAGTACGGCTATCGTGGTCATACGGTTTTGAAAGCCATCTTTTACACATTGAGCGAACGTTATGACTTGATCCATGGTGCTTCTACGACTACGAAAACCACCCTGTGAGTCATCAATCAAATTTCGATTTTCTAAGAATTGGTTCATTCGATTAGTAACCATTCTTTCTGCTAATTTACTCACCACGCTCGTAAGAGAGATGGGTCTATAGCTTGTCATTCTTTCAGATGGTTTTCCTTTTTTTAATATTGGCACAACTTCCGCCTTTCTCCATTGATCTGGAATATATCTTCTCCATGTGAGATTGATCATATGTAGAAGTGCCTGTTTTGCTCCATTACCCATATGTAAAAGAAATTCAGAGAGTATACCATCTGGTCCAGGTGATTTTTTTGTGGGAATTTGTTCTAATGCATGTTCCATTTCTATGAATGAAAAATTCTTATAGAAAAGTTTTGTTTCTTCCTCAGTCGCACATGTTACTAATCTGTTTTTTAAGATTTTTTTTTTATATTATATGGTTTTGTTTCTATGCTGCTAATATTAACGTAATAGTTACACATAGTATTAGCTATGTCCTTTGGGTGTGTTAATAATTTATTTTTTTCTATAAAGGGTTCTGTAGGCTTAGTCAGTTATTATTGTTTAAGTTAGATATGAATTGGTGAGCTTTGAGTCCATCTTTTTTATAATCTAGTTTTGCAATAAACGATCTATACGTATTTCGCTTACTTTGTCGTATGTTTCTTTGGAGTTCAGCCTGTTTTTTCCTAAGGTCAATGATATCTTCAAGTTGTCTTGTATCTTCAGCTCTTTGTCGTGCATTATTTCTTCTATGTTTTAATACTGTTAATTCGTCATTCCAGAATGGTCGGTATTTCTTTACCTGTCCTCGTGGAATGGTTTGATTGGCAGCTTTTAAAATTATGTCGCACATTGTTTTATATGCTGTATCTGGACAATTACTGATATTTACTTTAGTACTTAGAGAATCAGTAAGAGTTGTAAACTTATCCCAATTAGCTTTTTTGAAGTTCCAGCGAGGTTTCTTAAGTTGTTGTATTATATTTTGAATGGAGATGGAGACACTTATAGCTATATGTCCACATCCTGCTGCATCGTCTAATAATTTTAGTTTTATGTTTGTTTCCAAGTCAGGATGAACAATAACTAAGTCTGGTCTAGATGTATATCCAGCATAAGATAGAAATGTGGGCGGTGAATCCAGTACGCTCAGGAGGTTATCATCCAGAAATTCTTCTATAATTCTTCCGATTTGTGTGGTAGTATTATAACCCCATCTTTGAGATGGTGCATTGAAATCTCCTATTATAATACTTCTTTGATGTATTGTACCAGCTATTTCCGACAGGTCTGGAATATTTCCTGGGGTATTATAAAGGCCCGTAATAGTGTATTTCGTTTTATTTTTCCAAATATTTATTTCGACATCTTCTAGGATGTCATTTACCTCCATTTCATGTAGGATTTTTACTGTTGTAATGTGGTTCTTTTTAACTCCACAGATGATCCCTGAAGCCACTTATCTCGCACGTTTTAGAATAAAATTATCGTATTCATTTATTTGATAAAATTCTGGAGTCTCAGTCGCAAGTCCTGCTTCAACAATAATAAAAACATCAGCTTTCACAAGAGTTAAGCACATTAAAAATTATCTGGTATATAATAAAGCAGAAAAGATTTTATACATATATAAGAAATAGATTAACAGGAACTCGTGACATTAAATTTAGAAAAAGCAAAGTAAAAAAAGTTGAAGAAATGGTACCCATAAAATATTAAGGATAATAGAATGGGAAGATCAGTGTAGCATGGAAGAAGGTAAATTCCTAAAAACATGAAATATTTCGATAACAGTAGGAAATTTACAGATATGCCGTTTAAGTTTTCCATGAACCTCAGGATCAAAAGATCTAGGTAAGAAAAAAATTGAGGAGGGGGAGGAGTCGAAGTTTATAATCCTATTCTCTAAGATTGTCATCATTGCTATTGTTACATGCCTTTTTTTAGTTTTAGTTGGTAATTTTGTGGAAACGGTAAAGTTACTTGATATTTACTTAAACTGACATAATACAAACATTAAAAACTTCTAATTAAATTACTGTAACATCTTATCTTCTTGGCGATATTTCGTCTTATTTATTTCAAAGACTTATTCATACCATGAACAAATTTCTTAGGAAAAGAGAATCTCCTTTTCCCAAATTTTTTCCTAAGAATTTTTTTTATGGTATGAATAAGTCTTTGAAATGTTTGGGAAAAGGAGAGAGATTCTCTTTTCCTAAGAATTTTGTTTATGGTATGAATAAGTCTTTGAAATAAATAAGACGAAATATCGCCAAGAAGATAAGATGTTACAGTAATTTAATAAGAAGTTTTTAAGGTTTACTTGATAAGTACAACATTAGTTGAATTTGTACCGTCTTTAAATTTTTTGCATTTTGAAAATAAATGGGTTTGTTTATAATTGACGGGTTAATAAGTGGATAACGAATTAACATGAGCTGAATATTTAGCGTGTATAAAAACTATCATTTAAAGATAAAATACAGCAACACATATTATTAAAAAAGGTGAACAAAGTTAAAACCTGAATGTTTATCCTGAAGAAGCTGCTCAATTGCAAGTGAAATCAATCGTTTTTAACTTTATTTCCCTTTTTCAGTGCTGTAGGTTGCTTTATTTTATCTGTTAACAAAATAACAAGTAATATTAAAATTCCATCATAATGATAGAACATAGATAAATACTGATAAAACTATATAAAACATCACTAATACTTCAAATTAAATTATGCCAAACTCATTTATTTCATCTCTTCTACAAAATATTGCGCTATTTTGTAGAAGAGATGAAATAAATGAGTTTGGCATAACTGATGAAACTAATTTACAATTTGATAACAGGGAAGATAACTTCACTATTATCTGTATGGATTGTAACAGATAATAGCTTAATTCAACGCTGAAGGAAACAATGAAGTAGAATAACATTGAAAGGCTATTTACTTTGGAACATTTCATTCACTATTTATAATACTTTAAATACTTACACGCAGCGAACTAAGGCTTGATTTGTCTCCAAAATAGTTAATCTTGATTTCTAAAAATGTTGAAAGTCCACGGACGCTGCTGTATGCTAGAAAACATAACAGAAATGAATATGTCTTTAAAATGTACTAATTGAAGGAAATGATGGAGAATAGATAGCTCTGCTATCAGAAATCACTTTCGCTGTATTAGAATAGGATGTAAAAAGAAAGGATGGCAAATCCTCTATTATAGATATATAAGTATTCAGAAAATGGTTGATATTTGTCCTTTTTGTCTATGTTTCATTTTATCAACTTAAAAACTGGAACTTGTTAATAATTATAATTATTGAAGTACTTATCAGTACATAATTACTCCTCCCGAATTTAAAATCTATGGGTTCTGTTAATGCACATTTCTATTATTTCTAATATTCAGTGATATATCTTGCTTTGTGATTCTACATAATTTCTTCTGGCGGACAATATTTTCATTATAGTAAGTGAAGGCTTGCTGCTTCATGGAAAACTCAATAACAGTATTAGATTTAGGTATGATAATTAGTTATGTTTTTTAATTATCGAAATATACAGCTTTCACCATTTTTTTGTTTTTTAAATCTAAATTTATAAATAATTCTATAATTATCTTAAAAATAAGTTCTGTCTCTGACAATCTTTATCAAATAGAAAGCTTTGCAATATTATTAGTACAGTTTTATTATTCAAGAGGGAATATAATTTATATTCTCTTACGAGAGCTACAGCTGTGAAGAACTGTTTTAAAATGAAGTGACTTCTAACGAAACACCAACAAGAAAAAATTGAAAATCAAAATTCCCATTTAGAAGTAGATAAGGATAGAGTATCTCAAAGGTTTGTTCTATTATTTGTAATTGTTATCTTAATAATCCGAATAAACAGCAAAACGTTTGCGAGAATTATTTTTTTGATTCGCAAATTGAAATATTTTCTTAATATAAAATATTTTTTTACTAACAGTAGCTAACATAGTATAGTGTAGAAGTTTATTACAACATGACCCAAACACCAAACAATTAATAAGGAATTCAATCTCACTTTAATTTGGACTGGTAGAATCCTTCGCCTATCAATAACCAATAGATAATTTAACAGATATTTCAAGTTAATTTTTAAGAGAAAATGCATTGAAGGCTATAGAAAAGACTATGTGGGATTAGAAAACAAAATGTGAACAACCTTCAAACACATGCATTTTAAATAAATGTAATATTATTATGTTTCAATTTTTACCTGGAACGATTGTAACACAGTTTCCTCCAGCTGTAGATACCTCTTTTAAAGTGGAGGATGTGTAACAGTCTTGACTGATGTCTGAGTAAGGCGGGCACTAAAATAAGGAATTTTTTAAGATCATCTACTTCAACAACAGTGAATTCAACAATGAATTGGAAAAATTAATAAAAACAAACAATTTTCACTTTGATCTTTCTTTACGAAAACAATAGCATTATGACCTTCTTGTTGAGATATTAAATTAATATAAAAATAATTTAATTAGTATTAGTTATCTTATAAATTATCGAGAGAGCTTGAAAAGAAATTTATTTCATTTTATTTTTTTTTCTCTGAAAATTCAATTATAAAATTTGAATATGTAAATGAGGTTAATTACGTATCGAGACGGCACGAGATATAAGGTACATCATAGCCTCATTCTGAAACTAGAGAGAAACACAGAAATAGAAGCACTAGAGTCGGAAAGCACGAGCCCCAAAGAGAAAACCTATGAGCTTCAGAAGTCTAGACATCCAATGGAAAGAGAGCGACTCCTAAAGAGCGACCCTGAGATTAATGTAGAAGGAAGCAGACGAAACTAGAACCTAACTGGGTAATTAGAAGAATGAGAGCTCAAACTCTAATAATGGCAACTAGAAGAAATAGTAATTAAGAACTAGAACTAACTATCATCCGAAGTTGAAAGGAAAGGAACTCAGCATTTATTTGGAAAGAGATTATCCGAGAGAATTATTTCACACGAAGTGAAAAGCCTTCGAACCAATCGAAGTAAAAGCGCCGTCAGAAGTTGAAGCTTTGCCACCGATAACAGACGATAAATCCCAGTGCATTGGGGGAGTATCAAGTGGAGAAGAAATCATCTGATGCAGTGAGACGCGCCATATTCAAAGTGAGCCGACAGAAGGCAGGTTCCGGATTCAGCGTTGATCCGAATAGATGGATACTGAAGGAAGAATTCCGACCGAACGAATTCAACTAGGAAGGATACACCAAGGTGAAAAGCCGTCAGAATACAGCGAACTGTGAGTAGTAAGTTCTTATTCCATTTTGGTGGGAATACGTGTGAGCGGACATGGACGAGAATTATTACCGATTAGTGACAGTGAGAAAAGCTGATTCAGCGGAGAACTTTATTAATTAGAATAAAGTTAATAATATTTCACACAGGTGCTTAAATATAAAAGCCATTAATTATAGAGAGGGGAAATATATTTAGAGAACTTTATTATTGAGGATAAAGTTAATAGTATTTCACACACGTGTTAATAATAAAGGCCAGTAAATATAGTAAGCGGAAAAATTCACACAAGTGAAAGATATTAGCCATTACTTATATTAAGAATAATTTATACAGGTGAATAGAATAAAAGTCATTATTATTCACGCGCTTTAGAATTCACACAGGTGAAAAAGAGAAAAGCCAGTGAAATATTATTTCAAATAGAGATAGAACGGAAACGAACTCTCGCGTTTGATGAAACGGTGAAATTAAATAGTTAGTTATTATTTAATTGAGATAGAGAGTTTCAACATTCATTCTTATAATATTAGGAAGCGTGCTCAAGTCAATAATTACTGTTAAATAGAATTTAATTGAGGAATTAATTTCAAGTCAATCACAGAGTTTGTGATTTATGCCAATTTAGTTTATGTGATATCAAGGTGATGTCGGAACAGTTAATAAGTCTCAGAACTATTGATTATTCATTATATGATTAATGAACTATGTACAGAACTTAGAAGACAACAATTTTAGAGGAATTGAAGTTTGAAAATATATACATAAGCCTTATCGAGTTTTAAATGTCCACTCAAATAAATCTTTTTAAGATTTTAATTTACCTCTTGCTAATATTTTTCTTTACTCTGCTATACCAAGTATGCGTTCCGCACAATACCGCAGCACTTCTTTATAAGCTGTTTCATCTTGTTATCCCGTATTTCATATATCTTATTCATTGTATTTCATGTATCTTTTTTATTAATTACATACATTATTATTGTGATATAATAGCTTTAAGAAACATCACACTTATTTTATATTTACACAAATTTCCTGACTTACAGAATTCATTTGTTTGTTCAACCTCTTTCTTTCCCAATAATTAATTTTTAACTTTGATCTAGAAACAATATTTTATAGAGATTAACGGATCTCTATAAAATATTGTTTCCAGATCCCTCATCTTGGAAACCTACCTTTTTCTAACTGAATCTGCTGTAACAATTCTCCGTTCAATCTTTTTCTTTTAATCACCACGTTTCTTGTAACTTGTTGTAAGGCAGATGACCTTTGTTTTCCACTTCCTTTTACATTATCATTTCACACAGGTGTTTATTTGTTTTGGGGAAAATTTATCAGTCAGTCTTTTGTACTATAAAATTCACCACAATGTTTTCAGAACGCACGGGAAGGGGAGGGAAACGAACTGAAGTGACTTCCGCATCGAAGTCGCCCCTCGGACTTAAACTCATGCTGGATTCTATCAAGCAAGATATCTAAATAGAAATTCTATTATTTAGATATCTTGCTTAATCAACTCAGAAAGCAAGAAGGATTTCAACATAACCGTTTGTAAGGGAAGAAGGACGACCTGGAACAAAATGAATTCTTGTAAATTTTGTGTCTATTGCCTTCTCTAGCTGAAAAACATTGTATGAGACCATATGCTTTGAACGGACAAAGGTCGAGATTGTAAAGTCACATATGCATTTCGTCATGAGACAATGAATATATAACCGTGAAAATTCTTAGGTATCCAACGGATATCTACATTCTTGACATATCCTAGTATCTCGGGAAACTCCTCGAACCTCCCATAAAACTTTTAGCTTTTTTTAATGATTTCACTATAATTAGGAAAGAAACAACTAACTCCGTAGAAAAAATTCTCAGTTACCAGTGCTACCTCAGTTTCAGTTTGAGCATTACGCTAATGCTCAACAATTTTAATAAAAATATAATAATAAAAATATTATTATTACTTAACTCAAAATCAACGTGTCTTAATCCTTATTCAATTATATACTAAGAAAAGTTGTAAAACACAGAGTGTAAACAAAAGGGGAAACTTACGAATGAGCGAATTTCAAAGTGCTTGATTTTCGGTCCTTTGAAATCCCAAAGCGTTGTCAGATTGTATCCAGGAAGTTGTATTAAATCTGAGAAGGAAACTTTGTCAGCATCTTTATTGAGATTTTGATATTCTAAAATAAGGCTATCAAGGGCTGAAGAGAAGGGAAAATTCTTGCAGAAGGTCAGTGCCTGTGCTTTTATCTTTGGCCTTTCTTCGAAGGTGAGAGTTATCGCTGGATTACCTTCTATTAAATCTACACAGCAAATGCTTGTCTTGTACACAGTAAATATAAATAAAGCCAAAGTAAAAACTGACCAAATCGTTAAAGGAATCTTGCCTTGGAATTCGGTGAGGTGTTTTAAGAAAATAACTGAATGCTTCTGTTGAGGATTTCTTCTTATCTCCAAATTACTTTTACAATTCGACTTCAATTTTGAAGTTTTATTCTTATTTCTGTCTTGTTTTTCTTTGAAATTTGTAATCTGAAAGATTTAAGAGAGCGACTTAGTTTTTAATTCGAAAGTACTTAGCTGTTATTATTTATGCTGTGATTACATTTTTTTGATTATTTAAGTTTTATCCGATCTGCAAAAGAAATTAGCCTGAATTAGAAAGTATTTGTAACTAAGATAAGATGACGAAGTGTTATTTAATTAGCTTATCATTTGTTTTGTATTCTTCACCTTTGATAAATTATGTAAGATAGATTAATCGTAAATTTAAATAATGGTAAAAACTTGTAAAATGAAAGTAATTAGAATAATGATGTAGGAATTATGTTTCAAGAATTTGGTTTCACAATTTAATTATTAATGAAACTTCCGCACTTTTCGCATAACATAAAGATTTCTTTAGTTGATCTTGCTCGCACATTGTTCATGTACATGATTTCCGCTAATGGATATTGACGTCTTATCTAATATAATTCCCAACGATCTTTGCTAAGAAAGCTTAGGCAGAAGTGACTACTGTTAACATTTCTCTTATTAATTGATTTAAGTCTTCTGATTGAGAAAAATACATGGTCTATGATGGAGTTTTTATTCTCCAGAAAAATCGTAAGGTAAAGAATTATCACTGTGAGAGATAACAATTTTAAATATTGAAAGAAACCCATAACATATTCATACTAAATACAAGAAATGGGTGTCATACATTTTAAATCAAAGTAAATTTTATGTTTCGAATCATCTGCGATCCATTTCGAAAGAGTTACAAAATATACATTCAATTCATAAAAACGAACATGGAATTGAAATATAAACAATATGACAAGATCTCACATAGAAATAATTAAAAACAATCAAGAAACTAGAAAAATAGCAATACAGAAATAATTACAAGCAACCAATGCCTAATTATAGACAATCAATCGGTAAGAAATCTGCATAAACGGAATTTCATGTTTTCAATTAATGAGAATATTGTGATGTTTTTCATTAATAGAGCTTCTTTAATTATTTTTATCTGTACTTATAGTTTTGATTTCCTGCCAATTACAAATATGTGATAAGTTTTCTAATAAATGACTTTTACGGTTAAAGAATTTTGTGTTTGATGCTGTTTAATATGTTTTAAAAGAACTCGTTGTGACATACCTGTAAATTTGTGTCAAGTGGAACATTTTTACCGTTTAAAAAATAAGGAAGCTCAATTAATGAAAACACATCACAATTTTCTCATTAATAGTAAAAATGAAATTCTGATAATTACAAAACTCTTAACAATTAATTGTTTATAATTGTTTATATTTCTGTATTGCTTGTAATTATTTCAATATTGTCATGTTTCTAGTTTGTTGATTGTTTCTAATCATTTCTGTGTGAGATCTTGTTATATTCCTTATATTTCAATTCCGTGTTCTTTTTTATGAATTGAATGTACATTTTGTAACTGTGAAAAATGCATCACACAAGACCCGAACATGTATATTTACTTTGATTGAAAATCTTCGTCACCCATTTTTTGTGTATAGTATGATAGGTAACAGTTTATTGTAGGTAATGTATGTCACTTCAATAATGAAGTCACTGTATCATTCAGCTCAAGACTCACGTTTTCTCTGCTAAGTTGCATCACATTGCAGGAGAAGGCATAACTAATGCGACGTAATGACAATTTCAATGTCTAAGTGCTTTCAAAAGTAGAATAATAAAGCACTTTTAGAAATTTTCGCTATTTTCATGTATCAATACTTTACAGACCTCATCAGATAAGTGCCAATAAAAAAAGCTTTTTAATCATTTAAGCTTTTTAATGATAAGTACCATAATGTTTGCCAAGGAATGGCAAAGATACTATGATGAGATTATTGTCCCAGTGCGCATTCACAACTTTTGATCTGTTGCTTAACATCTATCTTTTATTTTTTTCCAATATTGACTAATGTAGAGAACATTAAACCCTTATCTTTTAAGGTTTAAATAAAAACTCTCCAGGTTTTTCCATTGAGAGAATATTTGAAACTTTTCTGAAAAACCGAGAAATTAGTGCCCTACAAAATTTTTGTGATAAAGATACTATTGCTCTTAATTAGTACTTACAGCTTTCAAGATGATTTTGCCAAACATTTCCACAACCTCCAGACAAACAATGGCGTTTAAATCTAACCATAGACAAGCATTTCCACAGAGTTGACCGAAAAGATTTTCAAGAGTCCAAGAAAAATATTCCCTGAATACTAAATACATGTTATTGAAAAGCACAAAACGATAAAAATTTGCAGATATAGGAATTTTATAGGAAACAGTCATTGTAGAAATGGTATATTGTTGACATTTTCTGTGGCAAGTAGGGCATACTTCAGAGATCCTCTCAAGTAGGTTCAAGTAAGTTCGTATAACAATTTTCACTTCTGTTGAAATAGAACAAAGTGGTTTCTTCAGTTTCTTCATGAAAGGTAGCCTTATAAACAAATAAAAATCAATTAATGCTTTATAAAGAAATCATACTAGATTATTAACAATATAACAAAGTTTAACAATGATTCATTATTGAGCATGCTCAAATGTTTAGCTGATTTAAATTGATCTTTAATTAGACATTTTGAATGAGTTATTTCAGTCTTCCTTAAAAAATGAAAATCGACTCTTTTTATTTTTAATGGTTTCGCAAAGATTTGTTAAGTAGTCCAAAGATGGGAATATTTGAGAAATGAAAAAACCAAGATCTATACATAAATAAGCTTTCAATCTTATCATATATTAAAAATGGACACAATAAAACTTACACCTTCTTTACTTCCCATTCTATATTTCGTCCTAATACTCTAATTTGAGTAGTATGAAGCTTTCAATCCTTTGAGTTTATCATTAGAGGGAATCACTAACCCCGTTTCGTCCTTGTTTTGGGTGAAGATGATCTTTCACGCCTTTCTGGGTTTATCATCGAGGAGGATGGTTAGGATTGAGGAGTTCGGTTTGTTTATTTCTTTATTTCTCTGCTCGTTGAATTTGTTTGCTATATTTTGTAATTTTGTAAATTGTATATTGGCAATTCGCTCATAAACCTGTTAACTTTTTTTAATGACAAATTAAAACAATTAACATTTCTTAAAAGCTGATAAATAAAGCTGGTCTCACTGAACAATCCGAAAGTATGTTAGTGTTTTTTAAAAATAAAATAAATGTTTGCAAGGTTTAATTTTTAACAAGCCATTTGACTGTATTACGATTAGTGAATGCTTACTAATAGAAAAGAATGATGGATGAAACAGTGAAAAGCAATTTTCTTTCACTTTAATTTCCAAGGAGTTTCATGTAAGTACATGCTTTCAAATCGCCATTCATTAGCTTGGGCTTCAAAGATCTGCTTTTATCAGAATTTACTAAAATTTGACTTGACTTAATTTGACTTATTTTCTGTCATTGCTCCTATACGGAACATTGGGCTTCAACAAAACATTTCCATCTAACTCTATTTAAACCTCTTTCCATGTTTCACTAACTTTTTTGCTTTTCTTTTACAAATTTCTTATC
>JAFIDM010011634.1:0-19920 GCA_023159025.1 Thereuonema tuberculata | reverse complement strand
GGAGTTGGCTGTGGCTCTGATTCAAATTCTCAAAGTGAGATTGATACGGAAGATGAAGTTCAGGCTGTCCTACAAAAAAATCAAAGGGACTGTTGGATCACTAGACCAGGTTGGTTGAAGGCTGAAGTTTGGTTTTTTATCAGTTTGTAAATGTAATTTTTTTTTCTCTTTATTAAGAAGATTAAAAGAATTGTTAGAATTACAAAAGGCAATACTTTTTAATTTATCTTGCTTAGTCAATCTCTCCTAATATATCCATTTTTGTACATTCATTTTTTTTAAAGTTAATCTCTCAATGAAGATTTGCTTACTAAACTCTGAGCTTGTTTGATAAACATTGCAGAAATATCTACTTTTGTTAGTTTGTTTTAAATTCAATAAATTGCAATAACTGTTTCAATGTGCTTTTCTAAAATTTATAAAAAATAATTGCTACATTTATTAATTATATTTTGAACTTTAAATAAACAATTTAATTTTTTGACTGATTGATATTACTGACATTAAAAGTAATGAATAAAAGTTTATTATTTAAAAGTTTATTACAAAATGGGTTAACCCATAATGGTACAGGTATTTAAAGACAATAATTATTCAACACAATCTCCAGAAAGTTGCTCAGGATCTACTTAAGCACTTCTACACATATTTCCAAAGTAGAAGACACAAGCATGAACATTGTTTTCAAATTACAGATTTTTCTTGTCTTATGGTACCATCAATATTATTTGCCTTTTTTTCTCTAGTCTTCAAGACGAATTTGTGGGACAAATTATTTCACCAATTTGCTTATTTCACAAATCTTTGCTTATCCAAGTTTTGATATCTTGAATATATCAAATGTAATTATTTCTTTTTTCATTTCATTTCAACAATATTGAATGGTTATCCTTTTTTCAAGTAGTCAAGTAGGCTTGTCACAGACAACATTCTGCTCTTCACTTTTACATGATCTCATCTTATCACAATCAGATACAAATTCAGCATTAATGAATTTATATCTGATTATGGTGTAGGGATTATTGGTTCCCTCTTTTTCATACACATTTTTGTGGCATTTTTTTTATCAATTAACTGTGTTTCAATCTTATATTGCAGTTACGTCCAAAATCTACCTCATTTTTCCATCTGTATCTTGGTAGTTGCAGAATACATTGCCATAATAATTGTTTGTTAGATCTACTAAAATACCACTCTCAACATGCGTCCATATGTCAAGCAAAATTGAAAGTTTGGTTCAACTAATGGGGCATTGATACATGCCAGTCTACATCTCCTAAGTTACTTGGGTTTCTGTGTCAGTTGTTTTGACCATAACTTTAAAGTTAACAAACTATGAAAATTGTATTCTCCTTTAATGTCTGCTGATTGCTCAAACCTCAAAATATTGACCAACTTCTATCTTTTGAAATGCCATAATTTTTTTTTTTTTAATTTTAATAGTAAGAGTTTACTCCAGAAATAGGTTTTAAGTTCTTACTACATTAAAACCCTTGTAATAATTTTAAACTTTAGTTTCTATTTGTTTTTTAAATATAGGACTTGAAGGTGGGAATGCAAAAGATTGTCTAACATTTCCAACTTCTGCAAGAGAGGGAGCAGAAGGAAGTGTAGTTACATCTCCTGTTCCTGGTGATGGTGGGGGAGGTGGTGATGGTAGCAGTGGCAATAGGTAAGCTGTCTTCAATGAATGATAATCTAATG
The DNA here is from genome assembly GCA_023159025.1 of Thereuonema tuberculata. Taxonomy (NCBI): domain Eukaryota; kingdom Metazoa; phylum Arthropoda; class Chilopoda; order Scutigeromorpha; family Scutigeridae; genus Thereuonema; species Thereuonema tuberculata. Next base: position 18,216 of record JAFIDM010011634.1, on the reverse strand, counting down.
TTGTAATGTTTTAAAATGTATCTGAACGTATTGTTACAGAATTTTTTATTACAGTAGTGACACTGACTCTCCTGGAAGCCAATATACCCAAGGATCGACCTTAGAAATTCTACAAGGTCTAAGATTTCAGCCATCAAGGGGGACAAATCAACCAGTTCCTGAAAAAGTAGGTTTACATATGAATTGTATTTTTTCATTTAATTAAGAGAAAATTAAAACTTCAGCCCATAGGACACTGATTATTTCTGATTTTTTTTAACTGAAAAGAACAATGACTTTATTTTTTCAAATGGCAAAGATCTAAGTTTAATCAGAACTACCGCACAATATTAAGAGTTTTATGTATTTCAAATCAATATTGCTAAACAATTATCTAGAGTGACTTTATAATATGTTGTTGTTTTTAAAAAAGATAATAAAATGTACAGTACTAACAACCATGTAAACATTATTTCTTTTAATGTGTTTTGGTTTTTGGACCACAAAATTTTATTTTGGAGTGGGAATGGTGGGGGCGTAAGTAATCTTAACCGGACCATCTCGCTGCAAGAAAAAAATAGATTCTACTTCCAGTTTTCAAAATTTTCAAGTGAGGAAGCTAACCCCCCTCCCCTTTTCCCCTTCCAGCTTTCCAATTGTAGGTATTTTAATATTACCGATAGTAATGCTAATAATAATAATCATCGGTTTTTCTCTTGCAATTCTGTAGTTCATATCTGCTTTACGTAATTGTTTTGCCAAAGTTTATAGGAATATACTTAACATAATATTTCACATCAGAAAATAGCTGTTACATTAATTATAAGTAATTAATATAATAATTTTTTTATTATGAATGGGATTTAAAATAAAATTTACAAAATGTGAAATGATAACAGCTTAGAAGAAAATGTCAAGAAACGTTGCATAAGAAACTTTGTAAGCTTTTCTGATGTTTTCTAAATCATTATTTAATATTAATTCAATACAGATGATGGGTATAAATATTACTTTTCTTTCCAATTCACAATGGAAAGTTAATTAATATAATAAATAGCTTTTATTTAAAACAAAACAAAGTGTTTAGCAAAGAACTGGTTTCTGACATTCAGTGGCAAATCATATTATATCCCAAGAAAGCTAGGAATGCCTCATTATTGAACGGATAGTAATGCAACTTTGTATATAAGCTATGTATAGCATGGGGAAGAGAATTCCAACGAAAAAAAATTACTTCAAAAAGTTGCCACCAGGTAAAGTGACACTGAAAAGCGCAATGCGTCTTTGAACGACCAATCTACAGAAATCACCATGCTATGGAAAAGAAAGAATTTGCGCTCCTGGTGAAACTGTATTACCAGAACAGCAGCAATAGTGTATCAGCACTGCGAGAATATTGTCGTTTAAAGGGATTGCGAACAGGACCCATGATGGCAAGGTGTTTACGAAAGATGATGCAGAAATTAGAAGAGACAGGGGAGTTAGGTGTGCTGTCAGGAAGAGGACACCGCCCGATTGCAGAGGACGTTGTCCACGAAGTAGCAGTAGCTGACAGATCATCAGTGGCCTGGTACTCAGCGACCAGTGCACGAGCAGTAGCACATGAATTAACAATTCCATGGTCGACGGTGCGAAAGGTTTTGCAGTCCATTCTTCACTGGTACCCATATAAGACCCAGATATTGCACCAGTTACAGCCACAAGATCCACAAACACGGTCAGACTTCACATTTTGTTTCTTGGCTAAAATGGCTTTCGAAGATGCGCGGTCCTGGAACATTCTGTGGACAGATGAGGCACATTTTACTCTTTACGGCACTGTGAAACCTCAGAATTGTCGCATGTGGGGTTCCTCAAACCCCCATGTGGGGCATTCCCAGTATGTGACTGCATGGTATGGATTCACTGTGGATTTCATTCTGGGTCCATATTTTTTTTGAGGAGATGACACCTGCAGGTCCTGTCCGGTGCACTGTTACAAGTGCATGTTACTGTCAACTCTTATCATGGCATGTGGTTCCAGTCTTGCAAGAATGCGGATGTTTAGAGACAACAGTTTTTATGCAATATGGTGCAGCACTGCATATTGGTCGCCCAGTAAAGGAACTTCTTCGTGCCCACTTCGGTGATGATCGTGTTCTGTCGAGACCCTTTCCAGAGGCGTGGCCTGTCTGTTCACCAGACGTTAATCCATGTGACTTTGGCTGTGGGAAATCCTGAAAGATCGTGTTTATGAGAGACGTTTACAGACCTTGCCTGAACTGAAAGCCAATATCATTCGTCATGTTGCAGCCATTTCACGAGACACTCTTCGTGCTACTGTTGAGCACGCTGTCCTGCGCTTCCAGCATGTCATCGACGCAGACGGTGGACATATTGAACAGTCACTCTAAAAGCATTAAATATTGCATTCCCATCGTCTGTTTATGATCTTGCACACCATTTTTTCACCTGGGCAACTTTTTGCAGTAATTTTTTTTTTTCATTTGAATTCTCTTCCTCTACATAGCATATATAAAAAGTTACATTACTATCCGTGCAATAATGCGGTCTCCAGACCGCGCAGAAGTGGGAGACTTTAATTATAACCATCCAGTATGTTTCCATTATGTCTGGCATTCATTATCTTATGCATTTGTGTGTGTGTTGCCTTTAGTTCTACTATTTTTAAAATCTAAAAACAGTTAGGAAAATTGCATCCAATGTATGCAAGATGGTATGGCTTCCTGTTAATAGTGAAATGTCTGTAGAGAAATGTAATGTGAGTGGATCGAGTTGAGCAATTTAGACTATTGTCCATTTTTGCCAGCAGCTGTGTTTTTAATTTGTTTTACATTAACCCTTATGTCAGTAAATGTGCGATTCAGTCTCAACTTTGTGGCAGTTTCATTATTGGTATTACTAGCTGTATAATTTGATACGATATGGTCTTTACAGTTATGTTTTCTACTTGGAAGGATTTGTTCTTCCATTTAACCTCTGTGTTCAAGTTTATTTGAATTTATTCTCATATTGCTGCTTTCACTAAATTTATTTATTGTAATTTTTTTTTGCAAACTGTTAATCTAGGCTGAAGCCAGGATATGTCCATTAGGTAACGAAGATGTGAGTAAGGTAGTTCCTGTCAATCTTAATGATAGGAGCAAGGAAACTTTATCATCCTTATTTGCAGATACATCTTTATTTAAACATGATTCACCATATGCTGGGCAGGTAAACAAATTATTGTTCTTTTCAATTTCTAAGTAATTATATATAAGACTTCATTCAAATAAGGATTTCAATTAATCTTTGATGGTTTTTTAAAAAAAGAATATTCTTATTGTAAAATCTTGAATACAAAACAAAATGTTTCTTAATTATGATTTTTAACATTGGCTCATGATAGATCATGTCAATTCATTTCATTTAGCAACATACGCAATCAGTTATTATAGTTTATTCAATTTCTTCATGATATATCTCTTATATTTCATATTTTCTAGAAAAAATCTTTTTAGCCAGGTTATTATTTTGAATTATCTGCTTCTGTTTAAGTAGTTTTAGCTAATATTTTGCCTGGCTTATTTACTTCATGTGCTCCCTCCAATCCCATTCATAGAACTAGTAGTGGAGTCAGCAGCTTTTTTTGTGTTGGAGTGCTATACATCGTTAATTCATATTTACAGCTTTCTGCTATCATTTATTTTTTCTTTACTTTTAATGGAAACTTTGTCAACGTAGTTCATAAAATGTACATTTAATGTAATTTACAAGTCGTTACTGCTTTAGATATACAAAGAAATTAAGATGCAAACAAATCTGTTTAGTTACTACCCCACAGAATTCTTATACCAGGGCCATGATGAAGGCTTTTAACAGTTACAATGGCTTTCTGTCATGGCTCTTGTATTGTAAGCCAGCCTGGGTTGTTTTGACCAAAGCATTCTTTTCTCATTTGCTGTTGATGTATGTATATTTCTTAGACACACTTGCTGTCTTGCTGTCTCTGCTTTCACATTGTTTCAGCTTCTGTTGGCCTCATTGTCACATCAAAAAGCTAGAAAAAGCTTTAAATTACTGTTTAATTTAAACTACTTTATTGTAATCCTGCATCAGAAAAAAAAATGACTGTAGAAAATTCGTTCAAAGCAACAATTTTTTTAACGATGTAAGGGTGGCATTGTATGTGTTGTACATACATCTTTGAAACCAACTATTTCCTTGAGGTATTTTAAATATAAAGCTTGTATCATTACTTCCTAAATATACTGCTCACAAAATTTAGGAGATATGGCAAAATGAATATAATACACCCAAAAAACAGAGGCATTTAAGTTTATTAAAGAGCATCATCAGAAATGCAAATGACACGAAAATGGAAATTGCCTGAACATACAAATGAGGTGCAGAAACCATTTATCCGGATTGATCAGGATGTGACACATGAATGAGGGTTAACATTTGTGTGTCAAACGTGAAAAATGTCGCACATTGACTGTTCAGTAGGGTGTATTGTTACCTGAGACTGCTACAACACATAGACAGCAATGAGTCATGGAAAGGATCAAATTGTCCAGTAGTTCCTGTAGTATTCATAACCATTTGCATGCCAGGGCAACATCCAGCTTAGGAAGTGTAATGGGAGGTGATTGGTGACTGGCAGCATGTCTTCCTAGTGTATCCCAAGCGTGTTTGATTGGATTCAGGTCTGAAGAACGTGAAAACCAGTCCATGCGATCGATTCCAGCCTCTTGCAGTATATTGTTAAAGAGATGCACACGTCCATAAAAAAGTTGACCCCAACTTTCTGCTCCAGCATATGGTAACCCTATAGGCTGAAGAATTTCACCCCGATATCTTACAGCATTCACCGTTCCATTTCTAACAACATGGAGGTCGCTATGACCTCCAATGCTGATGCCTGCCCACACCATGATTCCACCTCCACCAAAGGAATGTCTTTCTTTCACAAAACATGGATTCTCCAGTGTTTCACATTCACGCCAGATCAGGGCACAAAGATTATCAGGGTACAGCCTGAGTCTTGTCACTGACTAGAATCATGGACCACTCTTCACAGGTCCAATGAAGATGCATTTCAGCTCACCTTCTGTGGATTCTGCGATGTTCAGCAGTTAACGGAATGCATATCATTGGTCGCTGGGCATACAGTCCATTGTGACTAGGTGATTTCGCAAGGCGTGAGTACTCACCTGTCGTCCATTAGTAGAAAGAAACTGTAGCCACAGCTCACTCACATTGTTTTGTTGGTTCCTTCTTGCTATTAGCTTCAAGTAGCGATCATCTCTTGCAGTGGTGGAACATAGGCGGCTCTGTTGTGGTCTTCTTTGTACAGTGCCAGTCTCTAAAGCGATTCCAGAGTGTGCTAATCATGCTTTAGGAGGTTCCAACCACAGCTGCCACTTTCATCTGTGGTTTGGCCAGCTTCAAGATACCTATGACTCTCCATGCTTCAGATTCGGGTAAAAGACGTTCCAGGGCATTTTCAGGTGACTCTCAACAATTCCACCACTTGTTGTTGATCCAGGAATGTGGAGATAACCCAGCAACTTCCATTTCCGTGTGATTTGCTTCTCTGATGTTCTTTAATAAATTAACTTAAATCCTCTGTTTTTTGTGTCTATTATATTAATTTTGCAATATCCCCTAAATTTTGTGAGCAGTGTAGAAGGAACAAATTATGATGGACCTCAACTGTAATCCTATTCTGAACTAAAAAAAATTAGAGATGAATGGAAAACTGCTACAAACCAATCTAATGATTGATTACCAGAGATCTAAGCAATTCATATTTCAAAATATTTAAGTGTCAGATTTTTAGGTTGCAGATATTTGCAGTCTTTCACATGAAAAACAAAACAGGGCAGCCATTTCAGTTCAGCATTAAAGGTTTCTGTCCTTTCATATCAACAGTGCCTTTTAAGTCATTCATCAGTTTTACTGGAATCAAATGATTTAATGTAACAGTTATTTGTTTGTCCTGCCTTTGCCATTTAGATACCATTCTCCTAGACTACTTGCAAACTCGCACTTGGCAAATTTAGACACATAAATCATATCTTGATAATTGCTTTCTGGATAAGCTAAAATGGTTGATTTAGTGTTATTTTTATACCTTTATTTTATTATTCAGTACAATTTTCATTTTTCAATCAAATTTTGATTTTATCCCATCTGGATTTTGTCAAGAACAGATAGAAACGTTAGATGTGCTGAAGATTTTATTGATCAAATTTGAATTTCCAATAAAAACCATCTTTAAGGGCAGAATGTTAGAATGTCTGCTACCAACCTGCACATTAGTTTCAGTACTAATTACTATTATCATCAGACCCAATTCTTAATCTCCTTTTTTCATTCGTATGTTTGTGAAACAAATCATCTAAGATGTCTTTTCCAGTCTCTTTTACCAGTTTATTTCACTATTATTTTATCATATAAAGTTATTTATAGAGTAATAAATTAAAAAAAAAAATTAAAATTTTTCAAAAATCTGCTTTGAATATATTGAATAGGTACTCGATATGTAACACTATGACAATCTGTTGCTTAATAAATTTAGCAAAATTGCTTATGCAACAGTTTAGATTTAAATTCCATTGTAATTGTCACTCCAATAAAATTACAAATATATTCTTTTTATAATTAGGATTCAATAACAGAATTTTCTGGTCTGATGTCACGGTTTTTAAGGCCTACTTCATTACAACTAGATGACTCATTAATGTCACTTGAGCTGAGCTCGAAAAGGTGTTCAAATAATAGTGAACACTTGAGTCTGCGTAATGCTCAGTGTCGTGCAGATGGATCTGAAGCTGCAGAATTAAAGTCTCAGCTTCTGCCAGTTGTACCAATTAATCAACAGGTAAGTGTTACTTTTTCCGTTTAAAGGAACATGCTAACATTGAGAAGCTGTTTTTCACTTAGTTTTTCGAAGCAATCAATAATCTAAGCTTAATAAATTGATAACTTTATTAGTCTAACTATTTTCATTTTGTGGAGAGCTTACAGGCATTATACATATCTTAAACAAAATTATTCCAATCAAAGCTTGTAATGGAGTCGCTATCCATTATCTTACAGCATCTTAATTTTTATTTACATCGAATGCTAATTTACTTTTTACGTCTTTAATTACATAATATAATTTGGGATTTATTTTCCACCAATCATAGGAAATGAAATTTATAAACAGTTTAAAAACATTAGTGGATGAATATGTGACTTCATACAAGAAACTTGTGTGCAAAAATAGTGAAACAGAATTATGTTCTGTTATGCATCATTGACATTTCACTGATGCATCTATGCATGTCGTTGGCATATTTGATTGCAACTTGGCTATATGATTCATACTTTTTTTTTAGTTTGTCTGATGCTGAACTCTTTGCAATATTTATTTTTTTCCTTCTGATATTGCCTTGATCTGAATTCTTTCCTCTGTAGCCTTTTCTGTAATTATCATTTAACAGAATTGCTTCACTGAATGTCTTTTGTCATCCCTGAAATTCATCTGAGTACGTATTTCTTTGCATGGTTGCTTGGGTATATCTATAGAAGCCATCTGATCATTATTTGAATCCTGAAGCTGAGTTTACAGAGCTTGCTCCACAGTTTCTTTTGAAATTCAGATGCACAGGAGCATTTTACTTATTTTATTTTATTCTGCTAATGTATTTTTCAGCCATTTTGCATGTGTTAAAGGGTTGTGTAGCTTTATTTGCATCAGTATAATTTTCTACTTCGTTTCTAATGGTGCTATTTGTCAATTTACTAGAAATTGTCTAAATCTCTAGCATTTGGTCCCCTCATAAATTATTACTCCTTGCAATTAAGTTTGGCATAATGCTTTTTTAAAGTATTGTTGCTGTTCAGTGATCTATACAATATAAGCCTTTCCTAATTCCTAAACATCAAGTATACCAGGTTTTAATTTTCAGTTTCTTGCTGTTCAGCAGAATTATCACCAAATAAGCAATGTTGCAGATTACTCAATCTTCTTTATTGTATTCATTTTTCACCTTTTAAGTTATCCATTGCTTTAAATAGCAATAAAGACCTTACTATAAATGTTAGGTAATGAGTTATCTGTTGTGTATTATCAAATTAGTTAAACAATAAAGCTGTTGTAACATGATTTGTTATAAGTAGGGCTCGGATTATATGCAAAATGCATATTTGTTATTAAGAGGTATATCAACAAAATTGTAAGTTTTCTAATCATATCTAATGTTTTTTGATAGAATGGCCTATTTTAATCAAAAAACATTAGATATGCATAGAAAACTTACAATTTTGTTGATATATCTCTTAATAACAAATATGCATTTTGCGTATAATCCGAGCCTTAGTTGTAAGAAATCATGTTTTGTTTCATGGTTAATTTTGCATTAAACTGCTTATTTCTCTAACATATAACTAAGTCAGTTTGTATTTTTAGTGATAATCTGTATACACTCAGAATGTTCTTATTGACATCTGTAATATACATTACAAACTTTATATTCAGTTCAATATCTAATCTCATTTCCTTGGCTGTTTACTTCAGCAGTTCCTTTATCTTCATTAAAGCTTTCAAATCTGAAGGTGCTATTTGTAGTATCGGTCTTCAAATCTGAAACAATGTTAATAACCAACTTCTTTTATCCATGTTCACACAAGGAGTTTTTAGACCAAACTAATTAACTTTTTTTCCTCACAACTCTTGATATTACATTTTATGTTAATAAGATATTTAAAATATATTTAAATCCTCCAGCTTTTTAGTTGCCTCCAGTCTTTTCCTCTGGCTCTGAAAAAGCCAAAGGAAATGACTTTCAAAATTGAATCTTATCTTTAGAATTGAATGTACATACCTTTTTCTACTTCCCCCATTTGCTTCAAATGATTGAAAACTCTTTATCATTTACTTTAATCCAAAAATTATATGAAAAATATAATGAATAAAGAAAAGGATAAATACTCATGATAATCATATATAAAGATGGCAGACCAGCCAACGATTTGACCTGATGGATCCAAATTCATGTTGTTGGCACTTATCAGCCAAATTTGTGTGGTTGTTGCTTATAGTTTGGGATGTTCGTTAATGAATGGTTAATAATATGTACGAAACATTCATCCCAGAATATCATTAAAAGATTGTATTGTGTACTCACGTATAGATTTTGATTTGTTCACATTCTCTTTCTCTTTTCACAGTAGTTTTATTTATTAAATTTAGTCGATTTATGACTCGACAGCAATGACTTTAAGCTTCCTCATTTTCAAAGCACTGTTACTTCATTGCAACATAATGTTAATAAATAATTCATCAAAATACTGTTAACAAATGCATTATTTGAGGAGAATTATTTAGTTTTTAATGAATGACATATAAATAGTAATACTTAAGGAATGGAAAATCTTTAACATAAATAGAAATATTTCGTATTAAAACAAAGCGTTTTCAGGTTTTATTTTCTGTAACCAGCGTAACAGTAAAAATACACGAAATATTCTATTTTGATATTATTTTTAAAATAGATTGAGCAGTGGAGGAATTAAAATTCTGTAATTTATTTTTATTCTATCCATATATTACATTATATACAATTTAATAAGAATTCTATAATTACATACAGTATATTGTTTTATATAAATTGTTTTAAATATAAAATTTGACTGAAAATTATTTAAAATCTTCTTGTTTAGATTGATTTTAGTGATGATCAGATTTCAGCGAGATCGTCTTCTCTTAGTGTTTATTCGAAGCAGCTATCGTCAATTGTAAACAGCAAATTGGCAACAAGTACTAATTCAGGTAAATTATCTTTATTGACTTTCTGACAAAAGAAAAAAAAAAGATATTTTGTGTTAGAAATTAATTAATTTTTCAGACAAATTACATGAATTTAAAAATACAGCTTATTACTGTAATTTGTTAAAACCCTAATTAAAATGAGACATGTTGAATTCTTGAGTCCAAACAGCTTCAATACTAAAAGCTGTTATTTTATTTTTAAAATTTTAAAAGCAAAACGTTTAAAAAATTATATAAATCCATGAAAAGAGAGAGAGAAGACAGTATTGTTTTGCTGGTTTTTCATAAATAAACTTCATTTAGAAATTTCAAAAAGTTAAAAGAATATTTAAACTAAGCTTGTGCAAGTGGTAGAAATTCTTGGGAAAAGATTGGAACCAAGTGACCCAGAGTTTCTACTGTAAATGCTTATCCTTTCTTGTCGTTCAACTTCTCCCAAGCTCTCAACATTTTTGTGGTGTAGGATAGCTTTGTTTTTCTCTGCTTCATGATATAGCATATCTTTGATTAACAAAAATCCTAAAAGCTAAAAAATTTTGTTCTGAAATAGTATGGAATTTTAATTATAAAATTGAAAATTTATAAATTAAGGGCTTATAAGTCCAGCAATAAATGTAGGGCTACCTTAAAACAAGAATTGAAATAGAATATTGAAAATTGGGTTTTCATTCTAAAAAGATTTTCTATAAAATTTGTTGATTACGACGGTAAATAGATGGATGCCGTCAGATTTAATGGTTAATCTAGTTAACATCCTGATTGCGGGAAAGAAAACATCAGGCAGTGAACTTAAATCTAGCATAAAAAAATAAATAAAATAGCCATTTCTAAATTGTTGAGTTGAAATTGATGAAGTTGATTTGATTTGTCATAAATTGGTCTCAACTGTCACGTAGATTTGTGATGGAATTGTTTTCTGTAACCTCTACTCGGAGGATTTGAGTTGAACTTATATTCAGTAACAATTTTGTCTTCTAATTTAAAGTAGAAGAGTAACATATTTAAGAAATATTAATGTATCTTCATGAAGCCTCCAGCAAATGGATTCAGATATTTTCATTTAGAGATGGTCAATATAGGTGATGATTTTGTCTGTTGCTTATATTTTTTTATTCCCTTTCAACAATGATATTTCTAAATTGTGAAAATATATAATGCTCAGGGATTTTGCTAAGATTGTGATATTTTTAAGATCACAAAAAAACTTCCAGAATTTGAAGGTTAAAAAAAAATTAAAAACTATGCGAGAGTGGTGATTCATTGATATATTTTGAAGCAAACTGTTAAATACATTTCAACAAATGAAAATAAACAAAAAATGGAGTATTACAAAAACTATTACATATTGCTTAAGGAAATTCCCTTGAAAGTGAATTAAATTATAAATCTTAGCTTTTTATTTTTTTTCTTTCTATTACATTCTATTTTTTCTTCTTTATTCTATTTTACTTCCAATTATTGATATCATAAATTTTATATTATCCTTGCTATTATTTTGTTAAAAATATTATGCAGTAGAACCTCATTGTAATGGACTAATAGGGGCTGAAGGTTGTTCATTTTAATGAAAGTCCGGTTTATAAAAAATAATTCTTATAGGGGTTTAATGCAGCAGGTGTACATCAATGAAAGTACAATAGTTAGCTATAAAAAGTATTATATATCAAATAAAAAACACCTTTCAACATAGTAGACTGCATTGAAAAAGATCTGTACGTATACACTGCATTAATTTTTAGAACAAAGAAGGTCCTGGTTCATATTGATTGCTTACATTCATTGGCCTGAAAAAATAATTTATTTTCTGCTGGGTTTGTTTGCTGCTTATTTCTTCAGTTAATAACTGACGGAGGTAAGTGTTTATAATATGCAAACACATTTTCATTTGCCGATTGTTCAACATATTGAATAACAAAATTTAAATGATCTTTCACTTCGCTCACCTTAATTGTAGGCTGCCAATTTTTTGTAAAACTTTCCGTTATAAGCAACATCCGTTATAATGGGGTCCGTAATAATGAGGTTCTACTGTATACACTTAAAAAGAAAACTTAATAACAGATTGTCAAGCTGCTTGTTTACATTATCAATATATTGAAGAAAAAAATAAATATTTCAGAAATTTCTGGAAAAAAAAATTATGAAGAAATATAACTGAGCTTTTATAAGTGTTTTAGTTAAAATTTAATCGTAGTGCCATAGGTTGTGAACTCAGTATTATGATTTTTGTAAGTTCCATTCTTCTAAACAAAATTGGATTTGGCAGAGCTATACATGTCAAAACTACAAAACTACTTCTCAAAGATGTTTTTGGTGAAAGAATTTATCCCCCAAATACTTCATAGAATTTCAAATTTTTGTAATTTCTATTTTGAATTTTCTGTTTTTCGTTCTTTTTTTTTAATAATTCATGTATTTGCATTAAAATTTATCATTAGAAAATATTGCTAAATATATAAAATATTTTTTGTCTTTATAGATGACAAAGAAGATTGCCCCGTTTATGAGAATGACGACGGTGAATTTGTGACGGACTTGGCATTTCATGCAGATCTGAAAGATGAGTTTAATGAATTGCAGAGGAATCCATTTACTTCGGGTTCATTTGAACAATTTGGGGATTTTGCTGATGATCAGTTTCTCAGTTCTGGTAGGTTTCTTAAATAAATTTTCCTAATTAGTTGGTTGTAGTTACTTCACTAGAAATAGTTGGTTCCTTAAAGTTTTCCCAATGCTTGTCAAATTTCTTAGATCCAAAATCATGAGCTTGATAATATAAAACTTGAGATTTGTAGAATTTTTGCCATTGCTTCCTAAATACAGTATATCTGCATATTTGGAATGAAGGTTTCAGATGCTGGATCTCAATAATCTGGGTATCTATGAAGCTTAAATCTGATTAATTTGAAAACTAATGTTAACATTTAGTAAGCATTTTCATGTTCAGTAAACCATACACTATCAGAATTCACTGCTTGACAAATGCTGTCCTGCTGAAACATTCCTTTTGAAAGATTAATTCAGGGCTTGATTGATCAGTTGTGCTATAAGCAACCTATCCAGTGTTAGATTTACAGAGTTTAGCATTCAGTGTTATTGACAAAATTAGGGTCTGAAGAAAATTGTCTATAGTAACTTACCCCACTTTACTACAAGTATCTGCTTGCCTACAGCATTGGTCAAGTTTGTTTCACTGGATTTCCTAACTCCTGACATCTGTTCCTGATACGTGATTTTCTAACTCCACCTGTTCTCCATATGACATACCTGCAAACAAGGATCATCTAGAATAGATAACATTTTTTCCAATCTTCAGTACATCTATATACAGTCAAACCTCCGTATATCGAACTTCCCCATATCGAAATTTTCTATATATCGAACTCTTAGCCAATCTCCATGTTCATTACATAGAAAAACTGTTTCTATATATCTATATATCGAAAAAATCTCTATATATCGAAAAAAATTTTCAAGACTTATTGGGATAAAAGTGTGGATAAATTTGAATTGTTGAAGAATGTAGATAACAGAATGCGCAAAAAAGGCATTTCAGCTAAATTTGGTATTCCCGCAAGCACAGTGTCGACTATTATTAAAATCGGAATGCCGTTGCTGATTATCCTACAGACGAAGATATACTGAGTTCGTTTCATGAAACTGAAAAAGAAATCGAAGAACCAGAAGAAGTAAATGAATCTGAAAACATTTCCAAGCCATCGAAAAAAGAAATGCGAGACGCGTATGAAACAATATGTCGTGGACTTCATTTCTTTGATTAACTTTCCGCAAAACTGGCTGTTCAGCAAGATATTCGAAGTTTTTTTTAAAAAAATGTAACTGATCATTGTATCACTGTCTGGATTGTTTTTTTAAAAGGTATATAGTACTCAATAAATCTTTCATATTAATTCATTTTTTAATTACCTATATTAACTTTCATTTAATGTGATTCGCATATAAATTAGAAATTGAGTTTCGTATACGAAAATTAGCTTTAATTTTAAAGTTTTAGAAGTAATTATGATAAAATTCTATATATTGAATTTTTTTCCAGCAATTTGCTACTTCGATATTTGGAGGTTCGACTGTATTTTAGATACAAATTGTAGGCATTGTCACTGAAGCTAAAGATGTAAGCAATGGAACAATAACTGGGTGCCTTATTGACCCACATGTAGAGGAACTGTCTGCACCATGAACATCAAGGAACCACCATTGGTTCAGTGACTGGTGCTTTATATGGTATCCTTTGACTCTTGGACTACCTTGACTTGAGCAGTTTATGAATAGCCTAGATTGTTGAACCCAGTACTCAGATCACATTCAAAACCCAGGTTTATAAATAATTTTAAATGAATTTTTGTATTATATCTTCTATCATGTACAGATTTTCAACATACCAATGTCAGTTGGCTTGATAGAAAATAGATATGTAAAATAATGGAGGTAGTCAAACATTTGATTGAATTTTATGTATTGCAGTGACAACAATTATAAATTATGATTTGAATTTTAATATTGAAGATTTTTGTTTATTATTTAAACTTCATAAAATCTCTTAACCTATTATTTTTTTGGAGAAGAAATTATTTTGTAATAAAAGACAAATGTTTTGCTGGTATTTTTTTCTTCCTGCTTCACACTTCGTCTTTTCAGTAAACCTTTATACCCCTGATTTCTTAACTATTTTTTAAAGTTTTGTATTTTTGGTGTCACTATAAAAGCTTTTTTGGCAACCATGTCTATTGGTTGGGTGCCAAGTACATTGATTTTTGCATCTTTCTTCTTTTCCTTGAATAATTTTCTTTTAGAGAAATTCTGATCTAAAATATTGAAAACAATTTTGCTTATGGATAATATAATAGCAATAGTAATTATTAAGTTGCTTTGTTTATCTTCCTTTGTTTAATTTTTAGATAAAGCCTTAGCAGTTATTCAAAAAGCTGAAGAAAAGTTTGAGGAAGAAAATAAATTTATTAAGGTAAAATTAGTAATTTTTAACTTCAGTGATATTAGTCGATTAAAAGACTTTCATAATCTCTCTCCTCTTTTTTATGTATTCTATTGGAAAAACTTGCTCTGCTATAATAAACTTAAGTAATTGATTCTCAAGGTATTAATTTAATTCTACATGATTTGTATTATGGACACAAGATTCTCAGCTCAAATTTGCATTGTAACTATTGGTTTTATTTCTTTCCCCTTTTCAATAAATATTTTTCCAAGAACTGAGATAAAAATTCTATACAGAAGAGAGAAGCATGTCAATATCTCAAGAAAATGACTAAAAAAAAAAAAATGCATACTCTTGACAGCATACAGTGGTGGTCAAAATTATAAGGACAAGGGAAAAAAATCGCCAAAATTGTCTAGAGTTGGCCGGAAAATTATGCAAATTTTATGGCTGGAAACCAATGATAAATGCAGTATTTTATTAGTTTTTATGGAAATATATGGGAAATTCATATTCATAAAATGTATTTTGAGTTTAGACAGCCATGTGATATGGACAAAATTATAAGGACAACGCTATTTGTGTGTTCTAAAAAGCAAAATTTGCATGTTTGTTGTTCTGCACACAGCACTCCCAGACGATATAAATGCGTATTACGCGATTGCGAACGTCATATTCAATTTTTTTAGTCATGCCGCTCGGCACGAAACTTTCGGAGTTTGAGAAAGGGAAAGTGCTTGCTTTTAAAAGTTCAGGACTTACGGTACGTCAAATTTCGACAAAGCTGAATAGATCGAGAACGGTTATTTATGATTTTCTTAAAAAACCCGGAAAATATGGACGGCAAACGCATACAGGTAGGCCATCTTTTGTTTCTGTGCATGTGAAAAGAATGATAATAAGGCGAGCTTGCTCCAAAAAACAAACATCAACAGAAATTAAACGGGAATTAAACTTAAGATGCAGTGCTCGAACTGTTCAACGTGTTTTACAAAAAGAAAAAAAGGTTCGTTATGGAAAACTCATGTCACGACCGCCTCTTACAAAAGTTCATAAGAGACTGAGGGTGGAGTTTGTCAAAAAATGCATTACTATGGGAAAAAAGTGGGATGATGTTATCTTTTCCGATGAGAAAAAGTTTAATTTGGATGGACCAGATGGTTTTCGCTACTTCTGGGATGATCTCCGTAAAGAAAAAGAAATTTTCGCAAAGCATAGATTTGGAGGTGGCTCAGTAATGGTCTGGGGAGGTTTCGCAACTGGTGGAATTACTCCAATAGTTTTTGTGCAGGGCAGAATGAATTCTGAGAGTTATGTTTATTTATTGGGCGATAATCTTTTACCAGAAGCACCATTAATTACGAGTGGAGACTTTTTGTTCCAGCAGGACAATGCCTCAGTACATGTTTCTCAAACTTCGAAAGCATGGTTTGATGCTAATTTCGTGAAACTACTTGACTGGCCGGCCAGAAGCCCAGATCTAAATCCAATGGAAAATCTTTGGGTGTATTCTGGCACACGAAGTTTACAAAAATGGTATTCAATATCAAAACAAGCAAGAACTCATGTCCTACATCGAAAAAGCCTGGAAAAACATTTCTAAGAACGTTCTGAAGGAACTGTCAAACTCTATGACGTCAAGACTGATAAAAGTGGTTGAGAAGAAGGGGTGATTATTAGTGTTTCACGCCAAAACATTCATTGTCCTTATAATTTTGTCCAGTTTTTACAATGACATTTTTTGTTAAATATGACAAAACATTCAGATTTTGCATTTTCCAATGTTTTACATTCTACAATGATTTCTAGCATAAAAAAGCATTTTATGTATACATTTCACTTTATTTACTTCAGAAATAAATTTTTTTCTGTGCAATTTTCAGTTGTCCTTATAATTCTGACCACCACTGTAGCAGTTGATCTGTAATGAGCAACAAGAATTGAAATGACAATTATTTGTATAATAAGTTTGCAAGGAACTAAAAATGCATGGGTTTCCTAAACATTAAAGGGAAATTATGTGAGTAAAATAGTTCAGTAAGACAAAAAACACGTTTTTTTTTCCACTCATAATATCCTCTTTACTGTAAATTTTGAGTTTATATAGGTATAAGCAAGATTGATTTTTTTTTATTATTAATTCCCGGACAACAATCATAAAACAAAAGTACTAGAGGAAATCAAATTTTTGTTTGATTATTCTAAGTAATTCCCCTCTGCAGTTAACACTTCATCCAGTGGTCTTACAATGTTTCAGTACCTTCCTGGAAGACATTTTGTGGTATGTCTCAGTGCTACTGTTAATGTCTCAGTAATCCCTTCATAACTGTTAAATCTGCATCCTTTAAGCTTACATCAGATTGAGAAACAGATGAAGCCACAGGGGCCTAAATCTAGAGAGTATGCAGAGGGGGGGTAAAACAAAGGTTCCCATTGGGGCAATCTGCAATGCGACTGCAAATGATTGGTGAGCTCTTATGTTGCAGAATCCAAGAATTGTTTTTTTGGAAGAGATGACTTCACATAGACGTCTCAAAATGGACGTATTCTCAATGCCATTGATAGACTAACCCTCTGATATGTACTCATGATGAATCTGCATCATACTACGACACTAAGAACAGAGAGAACATCATCTTGTGTTTGCCTGGGTCACAGCACACTTTTGTTGGTCAGTTCTCATCAGGAAACAGCCACACTTTCATATCTGAAGTATCAAGTTTTATCGCCCATAGCAATTTGGTTCAGTTATATCCATCTATGGATCCACTGAATGCCAGATTTCTGTCTTGTTAATCAGATATCCATAGATCTCCATCCAGTACATCTTCTGGTAATCCATGAGGTGATGGGGCCACAAATTTTGAAATGACGTTGCATCTGCAGATCTTGTTGGATGATTGAAAAGTACACTGAACTCTTGTCCACCTCCTAGCTATGTACAGGCCTGCTGCTGTTTTTCCTAGATTGATGCTGATTCAACCTAAACTGGAGTTTTAACAGTTGATTACCTGGTTTCACATCCTGTAATGATGCTGCCCATTCTTAAACTGCTTATACTATTCAAATATCTTACTTCTGGTCAAAACGCCTACCTCTGAGGTCCCTTTGAATCTTCTTTAAAGATTTCAGTTAGGGAGATGCCGCATATTGACAAAATTTCATTGAAGAACGTGCCCCAAATACTGACATGATACTTTCATAACATGAATACAATCCAACAATATTTTTAATGATTTTATTAATGCTTAAATTCATGTCTTAAAATATTAAACTTCCACACAGCTCATGTGAGTAGTAGTCTATTACTGTCAAGGAGTGAGGTTGTGCTAGACATTGTGATAAGTCTTAAGGGGTAACCTTAAATTAAAAAAAAAATTGAACCTTGCAGACATACTCAGAAGTTAGCACACCTGGAAGCAGCAGACTAAATGGAATGACACTTGATGTAGGCACTGAGAGAATGATGATGCAA
>JAFIDM010011633.1:2016-19926 GCA_023159025.1 Thereuonema tuberculata | reverse complement strand
TTTTTATCTTTTTTAATTACTATTTATTAATTTTTACTTCTTTTTTTTAATTTCTAATTAATAATTTTCCTGTTTTTTTTTTTAATTTCAAATTGTTAATTTATGACTTTTATGTTTAATTCTTTTTTTTTCCCTAAAGCAGTATGAATTAATTTTATTTAAAAATTAATTGCTGAATTCGGAGCTACAAATTTATTAATCATCACTCATGACACTATAAGCTTTTCTTATTTTAATAATTGCATATTAGAATTTGAAAGACATTTATGAATTGAAAAACAGTATTGTTTTTTTTTTAATTTTAATTACTAATTATATATATATTTAAAGTTTGTCATGGAAAATTTTTTATTTTTTTTATTTTTATTTTTTCCTTATTAAACCATAAGGCTGTGTTATGATTCAAACGAAGACTACACAAAGCTGAAGATAGAAAACCTACGATTGATTCAAAAGAAGACCACATTGCAGGTTATTCATTCGAGTGTTTACTGAAGCAAGCAAGCAGGAAAATTAAGAGAAGTCGGAAAGTTAACAAGCGAAAGTGTGTGAAATAACTGTCATCAGAAGTCAACATAGTCAAATCATTTCAAGAACTGTAGATACATTACTAAAAGTTGCAAGTGCATAATCTACGAAATAACAACGAACATTTATCGAGTGAATATCATCGACAGTAGCAAGTGAATAATTTTGAAGAAGCTGATATTACAACTTTATCTTAAAGTAAAGATAATAGACATCGGCGAGATAGTGCAAAATAGTTAGTGCTTTTGAATTACAGAAGAACCAAGTGTGTTACTTCGATAGTGATTAAATCTATAAGTTTATTATTTGATTGATCTTCAAGTAGAAGATTTAGTGTGCTAATTTTGAAAGAGTGCGAAATTAGCAAACGTATTTTAGTGAGTGAATTTATTAATTTATTAAGCTGTGACGGAACGTCATGTGATTTACTTTGTGTGAACTTCCATAATCAGTGTGTTAGTGATTCTTCAAGGATAAGACTCCTTCAGCAACTTAAGCAATGCCCAGCATAGATATTAATAATATTGAACTAAGGACTTTTAATCAAATTAAAGAAAGAAGAATTTAATTATGAGCTATTAAAGTACTTTATGTACTCATCCAATTATTGTAATTTGTACTAGCCAAGAATTTAAAAAAATGAAATACACTTGTTGTTTTTCAGTTAGCTACATTATACTATATTTTATAAGATAGTTAGATACATAAAACATAGTGTGTATATATATATATATATATATATATACACACACATAGCCAGTCTAATGTACAGCCAGTCAATATAGTGAGTGTTAATATGTCATCCTGTAAATATACACAGTCGTCCTATTATGTCATCCTATTATGGTCTTGTAGGTCATGTGAGGTTAGTGTCATTATGTAGAAGTAAACACAGTCAGTGTAAATATATACTGTCATCCTATTATGGTCTTTTAGGTGATGTGAGGTTAGTGTCATTATCTATGTAGTAGTAAACACAGTCAGTGTAAATATACACTGTCATCCTATTATGGTCTTTTAGGTGATGTGAGGTTAGTGTCAGTATCTATGTAGTAGTAAACACAGTCAGTGTAAATATATACTGTCATCCTATTATGGTCTTTTAGGTGATGTGAGGTTAGTGTCAGTATCTATGTAGTAGTAAACACAGTCAGTGTTAATAGATGATCCTGTAAATATACACAGTCGTTCTATTATGGTCTTTAGATGATGTGAGATTAGTGTCATTATCTATGAAGAAGTAAACAGAGTCAGTGTAAAAATACACTGTCATCCTATTATGGTCTTTTAGGTGATGTGAGGTTAGTGTCATTATCTATGTAGTAGTAAACACAGTCAGTGTAAATATACACTGTCATCCTATTATGGTCTTTTATGTGATGTGAGGTTAGTGTCAGTATCTATGTAGTAGTAAACACAGTCAGTGTAAATAATTACTGTCATCCTATTACGATCTTTTAGGTGATGTGAGGTTAGTGTCATTATCTATGTAGTAGTAAACACAGTTATTGTAAATATACACTGTCATCCTATCATGGTCTTTTAGGTGATGTGAGGTTGGTGTCAGTATCTATGTAGTAGTAAACACAGTCAGTGTAAATATACACAGTCATCCTATTATAGTCTTTTAGGTGATGTGAGATTAGTGCCATTATCATTAGAGGTCAGAAGACATGGAAGTAATAAAAAAAAACCCAGAAGATTCAAGGGTCTTCAAGAAAAGGCAAAAAAGAAGACGAGCAAAATGGTCGGAAGAAAGAAGGAAACAACATGGAGAAAGAATGTATAGTACTGGAAGAGAAGAAAGAAGGGTTACTGTCAAAAAGGTCCTTTTCAGGACCAAAAATTTATATGAAAGAGTTTAAACATTTTGATGTTTATTTAAATAAAGAAAAAAAAAATTCTAGGTATGGAAGACATCAACAAGAAATTTGTGATTATTGTTGTATCACAGTTATCAAGAAGATATGGCAAGTATGTAGATTATATTTCCTCATTTATTTTCATGAATTATTTGATATTAAGATAAAAAAAATAAAATGTTCTCGTGTATACTGAAAAAGAATTCTCTTAATAACTAGACCTGTACTGGAATCACATTCAATTGTAAAGGAGAAAGGTAAGTTACTGTTATAAAATGATCAATAAATATTGAGATTTCTTAAGTCAAAAATTAACTAAATTGCACTATTTTTATATATATATAAATATATATATATTGATTTATATATGCATATAAAATGTAATTTTTGAAAAATAGATTTCGTGTAATTGCTGTTCAGTGGTTTAAAATTAGACGAAAAATAATAATAAATAAGTAGCAGTAATTTGAATAAATATTGTACGTGCACTGTGTTTCGTTGAAATCATTACTAAAATGATGCTTCCAAAATCAACATGCTATTGTTATTATTACTATTTTTTATAAAGATATTGTTATATCTATGAACATCAAGCGCTTAACAAAATGATTAATATTGTTTCATATCCATAGCAAGAAAAGTAATGCAATTTACTGGACTTAATTATGTTTCTTATACAACATATTTCTTATTTTTTGAAATTCACTAAAAAAGTGTATAACTTAAAATTTTGAACTGAAATTTTCAACATATATTACATGAATATATACATAAGTTGCATCTGTGTGTAATAATTTGTTAGTGAATATGAGCAGGATAAATTTAGCAGTAAATTATCTTTTCTATATTTTAATAATAAAAATATCTTAAATTTTTTTTTTTAAATAATAAAATTTATGTTTTTAAAATCTATTTTTTAAAAAAATAAATAAGTAATTACTAAAAGAAAAGAAATCGTTTGGCCTTTTCAAGTTTTATTTAATAAAAATAATAATAAGTATTAACTCTAAATACTTACTAGATAAATAAAATTTACGAAAATCAATTGAAAACTATTTTAGTCTAAGTTTCACATTTTTAATTACTTTAATCTAACAACAAAGTGTGTTTAATGTGACTAGTCTGAAGCTTCAAGGCAATGAAATTCGCTCATACTCTTTTCGTCACGTGACTAAAAAGAATGACGCCACACCTCGGCCTGTCATTTCTCGTTGGCCTCGCTTATAGCTCTTGGTTATTGTAGAGCAAGCCTACCCGACTAGGAAATTATTTAAACGATTTTCAGTCAGGAAAGCTTTGCCGGGGCGACTGACGTCATCATGAGCCCGGAAACAGCAATAAGCTACGGCGGGAATATAAGTGTTTAAGACTGATTGTTGCCAAAATTCAAGAAATATTTTTATTCAGCTAAGAAAGAAAATCGGAAATCAACTTATATAATTTGCTAATTTCGTCTGTCTGTCTGTCCATCTGTCTGTCAGTAACTCGATGTAATTAAGCTATTAAGATAGATCCAAGGTTCTCAATGGTACCATGAAATCAAGGGTACTCAAATTGGATGAAATATTAGTTCATTTTGTCATTCCATGTTGGTTCCATGAAATTTTAACTGAAATTCTAACAAAACATACGTTCAAAACCAAATAATTTTGATACCACTGCACCCATTTTAATGAAATTTGGCATACTTACTCAGTTGTTTACGCCGATTTCAAAACTCAAAACCATTTTTGCCGTAAAAGTTTCGTTCACAAGTTAGCACAGTATTTAGATTACATTTACTTTATATTTGATAGTTGATAATAAAATGATTTTTCAGATTTTTTTGTGCCTGTCGTCCGAAGGGCTTCGCTGCTAGTACGTTACAATCGTAAAATGCAATACACAAAACATGGAGTTTTAATACACGATTAGTGTATACAAAACCTTATTTATCACAAATTTTAGGCAGTTATCTTACAATTAAGTAGTTATCGTTTTTCAATTTCTGAACTTTTTTGTGCGCTTCATCAACCATAGCAAAGTTTAAATAGTCCATTCGTATTAAAGTACGAATTTTTACAAATGTTTTAATTATGTGTATAGGATGCGGGTATTTTTCCAGTATTTTACAAGATAAATTTGAAACCACCTACTTATCCTTTCTCAAAGCATTTCTTGGGTGGTAATTATTAAATTTCATTTTAAAGTGTTTGACATGATTGGCAAGTGATATTGATGGAGTTACATATCCCCCTAAATAAAGGCGTTTGGTCCACGAAGGAAAGGCAAAGTCATGGTCATGTCCAGTTGAAGATTCGTTTAAAACTAAATCCAAATCTGGTAGAGTTCCAAGTTTTTCTTTGCAACCCATCCTGCCAAGAATTCGAGGGCTCCTTCAGCACACTCGTCAAACTCGTACTCATCACCCTCCACAATGACGGTATTTAAAGCATTCCCAATATTATTTTCTTTTCCAGAAACTCACTGTGTCTTTTTTAAAATATCAATATTCTCTTCGAAAACTTACCTCGACTTTTCAATAAATATATTGTCATTTACCATTTATTAAGCCACACAAGTCATATCGTCACTGAATAAAAACTGGCGGTCATTTACAGGCGCACTAGCTATTGTGGACATATCAATACAATTTACAACTCTTGTGACCAAATACTCCTCATTGCTGGGATCTTGATTGTTCGAGGTGGACATATTCGTAATACCAGGATTTTTCCCTAAAATTATCATACGAATACGGTATAAAGCATTGAGTGGGGTGGGGTGATCATCTACACCCCCTCTGGTGCGATGCTGTGAGAAAAAATTCTCCAGACAATCTTAATTTAGCCGGTGGGTTAATAGATAATCAATATTATGACTAGATCTGAGATCGGAAAATAACGACTTTAGGGATTGAATTGAAATAATAATGCTTTTCTGAAATAATTATTGGCACTTTTTTTTGACAGATAACATGTTTTGCAGTGTTTTGCATTTTATCAAGAGCGGCATTCTGTTCACATAAATGAACACATAAATATTATTCTAACAATTTTATTTTGGTGTTTTGATTGACTATTATTATTACAAAAAATATTATATTCTTTTAGTTTTATTTTCATTTTATTTTGGTGTTTTGATTGACTATTATTATTACAAACAATATTATATTCTTTTAGTTTTATTTTCATTTCCAATAATAACGAACGCAGAATTCCACCTTTGCCGATTGCGCAGCAATCATTGGCGAAAATGGGCTTTTGCTGACGTCACATCAGGGAGCCAATGAACAATCAAGACTTTTGTCTCGCCATTTACATTGAGTTACAGAACCTTATAATATGCTTTGCTTTGGTCTACCAACCTTGATTGTAGAGTGAAAAGTTCTGCGCTGGGAACCGCCATGATAAGAAACCTGCATCTGTAAATAAATAAATAAATAAATTCCAAAAAAAAATTTCTTTTTTTTTGGAAGGAAGGGGAAGGGTTGTCAGGGGAGGGGGGTGAGGAGGGGAGTAAAAAGGCAATGCTATTGCTGGATCAAACGTGAAAATCTAAATCTTTCTCTTTTTTGCAGAAACCATAGCAATATATTGTTCTAACTGAAATAGGGTCATTGTAACAGTCGGGGTTAGATAAGATAAACAATGACTCCTTGCATTCCTTGCGTATAAGATCATTGGATTCATAAGCTAAAATCAACGGGTTATCGTAGTCAATCCTTTGTCCAGTATCCAGAACGTGTTTAACAGTTAAGTAATTAAGGTCATTAGAACGGAGGGCATAGCTATGCTGCGCTATACGTTTGCGGATAGATTGCAAGGTCTCACCGACATACCTGCAATAGGAACCAAGTCATTTAAGCGCATAAACTACACATTTAGGATTATCACTTGCTTGCCTGACCTTATTATTAATCGCTGAAGCTAAAGTGGACTTAATAGATGAGGTTAAGCAAATTCTGAAGGGTCGCAGAATTTTGGATATTGCCGGAAACACAGAATTCTGAAAAGGAACAGAAACGTAAATAACATTATGATTATTTAATTTATTGGGCGGATTGTAAATGCCTCGAACTGCGGAACTTATAAATTTTTCTAGAAGAAACCGTGGATAATTATTCGGAGAATATCCTGAATCTTACAAATTTCGGCTTCAAAAAGGTCGTAGGAACTGGAGATATTAAAAGCCCTGAACCGTCATATTGATGATATTATTTTAAACGAATCGCCCTCACCCCCGCACAAACGCAGCTGATTGGAAGAGGTCTCAAGTTTGGATTATCAACAGCGATCAACCCCCTCAACATGGTGGCCAGCATTGAATTCGGAATATTGAGACTCCGAGAGCCTGTTCCTCAGCACTGAGAAGTTCTATTTACAACATTAAATGCAGAAACTCTAGAACTAATTCTGAATTATAAGATTCATGATATTCTGCGTTCGAATAATTATCCACGGTT
Source organism: Thereuonema tuberculata (assembly GCA_023159025.1). Lineage (NCBI taxonomy): Eukaryota > Metazoa > Arthropoda > Chilopoda > Scutigeromorpha > Scutigeridae > Thereuonema > Thereuonema tuberculata. The sequence goes on along the minus strand of JAFIDM010011633.1, from coordinate 13,092 downwards.
TTTTTCTAGAAAAATGTATAAGTTCCGCAGTTCGAGGCATTTACAATCCGCCCAATAAATTAAATAATCATAATGTTATTTACGTTTCTGTTCCTTTTCAGAATTCTGTGTTTCCGGCATTATCCAAAATTCTGCGACCCCTCGGAATTTGCTTAACCTTATCTATTAAGTCCATTTTAGCTTCAGCGATTAATAAGAAGGTCAGGCAAGCAAGTGATAATCCTAAATGTGTAGTTTATGCGCTTAAATGTCTTGGTTCCCATTGCAGGTATGTCGGTGAGACCTTGCATCCTATCCGCAAACTTATTGCGCAGCATAGCTACGCCCTCTGTTCTAATGACCTTAATTACTTAACTGTTAAGGTGGCCCCAGATGGTCAATATTTTGATCATACGGTTTCGTCAATCGATTGAGTCAAGCACGATTGACCGTGTAGGAACCCGTTTCATGCGCGTGCCAATCATTGAGAGAGATTGATGGAAAGTTTGATTTACGTCAATGATTGAAGAGGGCCTTGACTGTCTAGGAGGGTTTTGATCAATCTTTCCCTCAGTCTCCCTCTTGTCACAAGACATGGAATTCAAACCCCTCGCTTTCCACAACGAAACTCATTCCGAACGTGAGTTTACTTAAATATTAATAGATTTGTACAGGGACTCCGCGCTTCAAATTGTTCAGTTTAATGCCAGTTTTCAGTTTAAGTATTGTGCTTGGGACGTACTGATACTAAATATAAAATGAATTAATTTATTTCGTTTAAATTTTATTTCAATATCAATCGCCACTGAACGTAGCAATTTACTGAAAATTCATGTTTCGCAAGTTTGTTATTATCAGCCTTAACTTGCGGCAGGCAGGAAGTATTATTTGGGATTAAGAGATCGACATCCATTGAATGGAATGTGTGTTATTATTGGCTATGCTTGGGACGTACTGATGGTAAACTGAAATAATAAGATAGAATAAAATACATAAGATAGCATAAGATAGAAGCTGAATAAAATAAAATAATAAACTACAGAGAAAACATATCCAAATGAAAACCTGCATCTGCTCTTAAATCATCACGAACGCATCGAATTAAATTTACAAAACTGCTGTACACCTATCCATTTCTATTAAGAAATATATTCTATTAAATATATCAGACGTGGGCAAATGTGGCTCCAAGAGCCGCATGCGACTTCCAATATATCTTGATAAAAATATAGAATTAAAAATGAACCGTATTTGATTTTAAAATGTTAAGATAGATTGAAAATCAAATTGATGCGATAATCATTCAGTAAATAAGCAAATTGCATTTTTTTACTTACGTGGTGAGAGTTAATATTCAAATAAATAAGAGTCTTGCAATTCCAATTGAAACAATAAAAGATGAGGCTGGTCAGGTGGCGCGTGAATAACAATACAGAAGTACACGGACTGTGGACGATGTTTTTGTTAAATTATTCTGGGAGGAGAATGATCTGAGACACCTTATCGAAAGGGTCAACCTTTTTCTGAGCTAATGAAATTTGATGTATTTAAAATATGTTTTAAGGGAGTAGTTTTTAAATGCAAAACCAAGTAATATTTATGCGAGTAATGAAACATTTAAAAACTTAAACTGATCACGGTGCTAGAAGCGAAGATAGAAGCATAGGACTAAAAGAAGATCCGTTACCGGGCAACGCAATGCAGCCTTCAACAAACATTTGGAGTGAAATACAAATTCTCAAGATGGGAATAAAAGGCCAATGTGTGATACATCTAAAGGAGAATTACGGACAATAAATGCTCTACGGTTACTGTAAGTAGAATTTACTTGATCTTCTTTTCTTTTCAACAGAGAGTTCAACATAGAAAAGATACGTCGTTAGATTAGGCCTATTGTGAGAACGTCTTCTAGAACGTCATCGTATTATGGTCAAAGAAAGATCAGACTTCATTTGAAATTAAAGGGAATGTGGATAATAGCTTTAATTCGGATAGAAGTTAATTTCCGCGAGGAATTTTTTAATACTAGGTGAAAAACCAATTATTATCCGTAAGTGAAAAGCCAGACGGACGTAGAATTATTTTTGTAGCTCAGAATAGTGCTAGCTGATTTATCTGATAAATGCTAAGTGAATTAATAATTACTAGGTGAATAACCAATTAACTTACATAAGGTAAATGCCGGACGGCCATGGAATAATTTCATAGATCAGATCAGGCTTAGCTAATATATCAAGAAGATACTTAGTGAAGTAGCAAGCCTTAATTTATATAAAGTAACTTTGTTAGCAGATCATATTGATTTTAAGAGAAGGATAAATGAACTTTATTTTTCAGAACTTGTCAGAGATGTATCCGGGAACAGAAGATTAATTCCAGAATCTTTCAGTGAAGTATCCGGGAACAGAAGATTAATTCCAGAACTTTGAATATGTGTATTCATTAAATAAAGAGAGATACATATAATCCCCAAGAACTGTTAGTGAATTTAAGAAATATAGGATCTTAAATTGATCATCTTTTGCTGAAGGAGAATTATATTTTGTAACCCACACTTAATATAGATACCTAATTAAATGATGTTTGTTTAGGGCATATGGGCTCTACGTTTATTTGGTGCTTTCTTTAGTAACGTCTAGATTACACCGAAGGTAATATTATTATTTTTATTGTTTATAACAATTGGTTATGGAAATGCCCTTAGCTCACTACTTCAACTGCGCATTTGTGGTATAGAGAGCCATAATAACATCATCAGGAACACTTACTTTTGTGGGATTACCTTTAAAATAAGAAATTATGGCAAGTAATATGCTTAATTTTAGTGGAGATAATTACCTCCAAAGGAAGATGTGTATTATAACCTCACTTCAAAGAGAGGGTTTGTCGACTTTAGCAAACAGTCCGATATCTGAAGTGACCGGGATCACAGATGTCGATAAGCGGAGAAAATTATTAATGAAGGTGGGAAAGGCCACCGGAATCATAATGAGTTCCATAGATTATAGATTCCCAGAATTAGTGTCGGAGATCGAAGATCCACAGAAGCTATTAAACGAACTTGAAAATAAGTTCAATGCCAAAGACCTCCTAAAAGTTACAGACTTAAAAAGAGAAGTCTACATAAATAGCAGGATGAGTAACAGTGATGACATCTCTAAAAAGATAGCCGATTTAAAGCTCATCATCAAAGAGATAGAAAGACGTGGCGGAGGTATATCAGATGAAGAAGAGTTCTGTTGGATTCTTTTATCCGGTCTTCCCAAGGACTATCGACCCTGTGCGCAAAGCCTAATGGTCCACCAAAATCAAACTGCTTTAATTCCGAATTTGTGATCAGCAATGTAATACAAGAATATAAAATGAACCAGAGTTCCGAAGTACGGGAATCAAAGCTGTCTAAAGAATGTCATAACGTGGAACCTAGACCTGATCCTAGGGCTAAGAAGAAAGACAATGTTCACCCGAACAGTAAAAATGACTTCAATAAGAAATGTTTTCGTTGCGGCAAAAATGGTCACATTGCTAGATTTTGTAGGGGCAAGTTAAAATACAATGATAAGAAGAAACCTTTAGAAGGGAATCCTACAACTGATGGTAAATCATACTGTGGCGTCGTAACCCTCTTTGGGACTGGACAAGTAAATAAAGTCCAAGAAGAGATCTGCTATCTGGATAGTGGCAGCAGTAACCATATCTGCACCCAAAGGAAGTCATTGAGTAATTACGCCCGTTTCAAGGAACCAACGATGATGTATTGTGCAAACAATACGTCCGCGAAAGCAGTTGGACACGGTACAGTGACATTACGTAGCCGAATGACAAATGGTGAAGTTAAGGTGATAGAGTTGGAAAACACCTTTCATGTACCAGATATGCGAATGAACTTGATTTCCACGGGGAATTAGCCATCGCAAGGTATAAACAAGAACTTCGTAAAGACCAATATATAGTGTACAAGGAGCCAGAAGATCCATGTCTGATAGGCAAGAATGTAAATAATATATATCGTGTTGCAGGCAGGGGAAACCCTGAAGAACACAATACGTTCTTCAATGAATCTCGACATGATCAGATTATGGCATGACCGGCTAGGTCACCCTTCGATAAATAAGTTAAAAATCATCACGGAAGGGAAATTGTTGAGAGGCATGGAGAAACTATCACTAAGTAGAAATCATAAAATTTCATGTGATAGCTGTACCAGAGGCAAGTTAACAAATATACAGCACAAGATGTTAAACGCCATTAGAACTTCTCGACCCCTGGAATTAGTCCACACAGATTTATGTGGACCAATAAATATCGACAATCCCGAGATCTTGTCATACGTGTTGACATTCGTAGATGATTACAGCCGGAGGAGTTTCCTATATCTTATTAAATCGAAGGACGAAGTCTGTGAAAGATTAATCAACTTCGTGCGTTCGCTGAAAGGTCAAGTGGTCATCAAGTTAAATCCATCCTCAGCGACCAGGGAACCGAATACACTAATTCGTTGGTGAAGAATTTTGCGAGAAAGGTATACAACTACATTGCTCGTCAGCGTATCAGCCACAGCAAAATGGAGTGGCTGAGCGTTTCAACCGATCCCTCCTCGACAAAACTAGAACACTGATGATAGACTCTAAACTTCCACTACATTTCTGTCCGTATGCTATATTATATAGCAATTATTCTCTAAATCGAACACCGCATGAAGGTGTCAATAACGAAATTCCTCTGAGCAGGTGGTTCAATCCCAAATACGCCCCGTCCGTGAGACATCTAAGGCGATTCGGCAGTCTAGCATATGTAAAAGTACCTAAGCATCAATTAAAGAATAAGTTCTCCGAAAGAGCTGAAAAGGGAATTCTTCTCGGATGTTCAGTTTTAACCCGAGGTTATTATGTATACATCGTCAAGGACAACAAGGTTGTTGATACTAGGAACGTATACATAAATGAAAACCGTCGCGGAATTGAATTATTCAGGGGCAAGATGAATCAGAATATTAATTATGATCATCTTATCAACCAGATTCAAAGAAAGAATGGAGAAGAGGAGACGTCATCAGATGAAGAGGAAAGAGATGAAGAAAAAAGAGATGAAGATACGGCAAAAGATCATGAAGAGAGACAGATGCAAGATAGCGATGAACAGATGTCAGACAATCAACAGGACACAAGAGACGACGAGTCCGAAGACATTTCTTGATTTTAAGAAATAGAAAAGTGCGAAGAAAGAAGATGCAAGCGCATATGATGGAAGTATATGACACGCCTAAGAACTATAGGGAAGCTATCAGTGGTCAAGATCGCATAAAATGGACAAAGGCGATCGAGGAAGAACTAAGAAGTATTTCTAGTCACCGGACTTGGTTGGAAACACGAGTACCCGAAATGTGAATCCTTTCACAACGAAATGGATTTTCAAGAAGAAAAGGGATGCGAAAGGTAACATTGTCAAGTACAAGGCAAGATTAGTGGTAAACGGTTATCTGCAACGGCCTATCATAGATTACGAAAGAACCTATTCACCGACTCCAAGTATGAGTATGTTAAGATTGTTGTTGGCATTATGTATTAAAAACAAAAATCAAATACATCAATGCGACGTAAAGAGCACTTACTTGAATGGTGACATAGATGCAGACATCTATCTGGAACTTCCCGATGGCGTGAACATTTCCAATAAGAAATATAATGGATTAAAGTTACTTAAATCTTTATATGGACTTAAACAGGCGGGACGAAAATGGTTCGTGACCATGAAGACCAAATTATGTAAGGCAGGCAACACGAATTTAAGGTGTGAACCATGTCTGTTTTACAAGGTCATAGAAGGTGAGAAGTATATTCTCTTGGTATATGTGGACGACATATTAATCTTGGGAAAGGAATCCACAAATATACAAGTTATCAAGGATGAGTTGAATAAATTATTTGGAATTAAAGATCTGGGCAAGATCGAAGAATATCTGGGTATGAAATTCATACATGATATTGACAGGGGATACATGAAGATATCACAAGAAGGATTCATATCCGAAATGCTCATCAAATACGGAATGGAAACATGCAAAAGCGTAAGAACCCCTTACGTAGAAGAGAAAATTGAAATGTCCACTGAACATGAAGATTCAAAGTTGTTAAACGAAACTGAAAAAAGAAACTATAGAAGTTTAATAGGAAGTTTAACATATCTGTGCAACGCTACAAGGCCAGATATTAGTTTTGGAGTGAATCGTTGCGCTGAGAAGAGCAGTAACCCACCGATTGGGACTTTAAGAAGACGAAGAGAATCCTGAGATATCTAAGCGGTACAAAATCGCTCAAGTTAAAATATGAACTTGATGAGAGAAATTTAACTGGATACAGCGACGCCAGTTTTGGAAACAGGCAGTTAGTTAAATCGACCTCCGGATACACTTTATTCTTAGGAAATTGTTTGATCTCCTGCACCAGCAAAAAGCTGGTTAGTGACACGTTAGTGTCACATTCTACACAGGAATCTGAGTTAGTTGCCTTCTGTGAATGCGCCAAAAACATAATGAGTTGCAAGAATATATTAGAAGAGTTGCGGTTTCGAGAAATTGCAGAAAGTTGCACACTGATACATTGTGATAATCTTCCGACTATTAGGATGGTCAAAGACGTTTACAACGAAACGAGAAGCAAACATATTCGATTGAAATATCATGCTATTAAAGATTACGTAGAAAGTAAAGATATGGATCTTGTGTATGTTTCTACAGACAAAAACGTAGCAGATGGATTTACGAAGGGATTGACAGCGGTCAATCAAATAAAATTTTGCGAATTGCTTAATTTGGGTCATTGAACTTGCCAATGAAGATTTTGTAAGTTATAAAAAATAATAAAGAAGGTCGGGTCATTAGTATTCGAAAAGTGAAAGCATTCTGTTGCTGTTGTTTGTTGATGGTCAGAAAAATGATAGAAAATACAATTAGTGAAAAAAATTTGGCTGGTGAGGAGGGAGGGAGGTAGGGTGCGTTGAGTGCGTTGTGGGGAAGTGTGGAATATAAGTTTGGTGAGTGTTTGTATTTTGTATTTTTGTGATGTTGGTTTGTATCTGGTTGTGTTTTTAGTTTTTTTGTTAATTTTTTTTTGTATGTTGAACTGTGTGGTATTTTATCTTTTCTTTCTTAAGGAGGTTTAATTTCTGTACAAAAAAGAAATCGCAACAGAGACATGGAGAAAGAGAATTGCCTTCAATTTGTTTTATTATTTTTTTTACAACTACTGTTACATGGTATGGTTCATTGAACCTTTTTTTTTACATGAATGAATAAATGAATGAATGAATTAATGAATGAATTACATGGTACGGTTCATTGAACTTTTTTTAACATGTATGAATGAATGTAAATTTAATGCATAATTATCAAAAAAAAGGACATTTTTCTTACAGTAAATGATAACCCTTCTAACTAACTAACTCCATGGCACACTACAGCCCATGTAGGGCCTTGGCCTCCTTAACAATATGAGCCCACTCTTTTCTATCTTGCGCCTTTCTTCTCCATCCTCGTACCTGGAGCTTTTTCAAATCGCGTTCCACATCATCAAGCCATCTAAGTCGTGGTCTTCAATACATTCCATGTAGCGATCCAAAAATCATTTCTTCGTTTATCGTTCCTAGGTCTAGTTCCACAAAAATCAATCCGGCTATTAATATTGTCAGGTCTCGTAGCAAGAAGGTTTTACAGAGTAGAATAGCTAGTCCTACGTCCAACCCCCAACCTGGAGGACCAGGACTCCTATTTAAAACCCCGGAGTCAGGGTGGCCCGGCTATACCCCCAGGCACTGGGTGATCATTTAAGTCGCCTTTTACGACACGCATGAACTACGTTGGGGCTATTCTTACTCCGGCCACCACACGGAGAATGATAACCCTTCACCAATTGGAAAAAACCCTTTCACTATTTTTTTAGGAAGGTTTTTTTTCGAAATTGTGTTTTGAGTGAAAATCGGGTTGAGGGATGAGTGGTTATTGTAAGAGAGAGAGAGATAATTGTTTGGTTCGTATTGGGTCTTTGTTGTTTTCGTTGGTATTTCTTTGTTATGTGTTGTGTTTTCATGTGTCTGTTGGTTCTTTTTTTATAAAAGTCTTGCATTATATGTTTATTTTGAATTTTTTTTTGCTCATGCCTCTGATAAACAGCTGGTTAGAGACGGAGGGATAGATGCTGAGAAGGGGAAATGCTGCAGGGAAAGAGCAATAGAGACAATTTTGGAAAGGGAGAATGGATGTTGAAGTCATTCCCTTAGCCCTGGGGCTATTATCTTTATAGTGAGAAAGGACCTTTGCTGTGAAAACGTTGTTTTGGAGGGCAATGTCAGGTAAAATGAGAGTTGTTGATTTAATTTTTGGACGCTCGGGAGACTGGGAGTGAAATAAAATTGGTGAGAGAAAAATGGTTTTAATTCGAATTTCTGTGTTGTAAAAAAGAGAGAGATTTTATTTTTTAAATTTAATTTTTTGTTTACGAAATGCAAATTAAGGTATGATATTTATTAAATTAAGAGAAATGAAAAAAAATCACAACGGGGCACTAATTACATTCATTTTCTTTATTTTTTTCACCTTTTGGATGTTACATATGAAAAAAAAAACGCTTTTACGGATTTGAAAAATTAAGTTTTTTTGATTTCTTTGTATGTTGAACGGCATGGTATTTTTAATTTTATCTTTTTTCTTAAGGAAAAGTATAGGTTTAATTTTTTATTTTACACAGTACAGAATGTTTAGTTCATCGAACTAACTTTTTTACATGAATGAATAAATGAATGAACTGATTGTAAATTTAATGCATAATTATCGAAAGAACATTTTTCTTACAGTGAATGTAAAAAAAAACCTTCACCAATTAATATTTTACATAAATGAGTTTTTAAAACGTTTTTTTAACGGTTATTCTATTGTCTGTAATCGACGAATACAAAACTGAAATAAAAACATGAGATTCGTAGAAAAAAAAAGGTATTTTATGATTTTCTATCTGTTGATATTTTTCTTTAAAAACATTAGCGAAAACAGAAATAAAAGAAATTAAAAGCAGTAAATTGAAAAAAAAAGAAAAGAAAAAAGAAAAGAAAGGTTAGTCATTCACGAAAGATCTGTAAAAATTAAAACTAAGTTTTATATTTATAACTAAATACAAAAAAAAGACAAGTTTTTCATTCTTACTTACTCATATTCTGTTTGACGAGAGCGTAGATAGGTTTTCACTGCGTTTTTCGATATGTTTGGAACTAAAATAGTTATAGACAGAATGACGTTTTTTAATACAGACAGCGTCGGCTTTTATAGAGAAAGTGATATCTAACCTTGACTTTTTTAGAAAGCATAAATAAATGGGGGTCATACCTTTCTTGAAACCTATTGTTTCTCAGACAGAGAAAGATATGATGAGGTCAGTTTTTTATATTTACAACTAAAATAAAAAAAAAAAGACAAATGCTTTATTCCGATCTTTTCACATGGCACCTGACGTTTTTTTTCTTTTTTGGAATTTTGAAGTTCGGAAAAAAGGGAAGCAGGATGAAATAAAAGAATATCAAAAAAATAAGAAAATACATCTACGATTTTCTGTAGAAAGTAGATGAATAATTATATTACAAATTTATAAAAAACATAGGCAGAAAAACAAACAACAAAAAATGGAATTACACTATTTTTTCTTTTTTGTAAATTTTGCAATGGGAGATAAAAAAGAATGTCAAAAAATAAGGAGAAAAGCTCACTGATTATGTCTAGAGTACAAACATTAGTTATAGACGAAATGTCTTTTTTTTTAGTAAACGACACTTTCTATTTCTCTTTTATTATTATTATTTTTCACACACCATTTTATATTACCTAGGGTGAACCACATTGAGCTAAAAAAAAACAAAAAAAACAAAAAAAACAAATCATAATGTTTTATACATGGACGGTTACAAACAAAAACATATTCATTTTCTTTTTTTATCGGTTAATTTATTGAGAAAAAAAATCCTTTGCTCTATTTTACATAATATGAATTTATCATCCATTTCTAATTCAACAATAATGAGTATTCAAAACGCCTACAATCGCTGAATACAAAAAAAGAAATAAGACATAGGATTCGTTATAAAAAGGTATCTTACGATTTCTATAAGTTCTTTTATATTTTATAACTAAGTACAAAAGAGACAAAATATTTTTATCCTTACCAATTCAGAGTTCCGTATGATGAACACTTTGATAAGTTTATCCACAGCGTTTTTTGTGTATGTCTGTAGCTGAGAGACTCATATACAAACTAAACGTCTGTGAATGATGACGTTTGTTTTATAGATGAGCCCAACCTTGATGTTTTAGCACACCGAAAAAATGTGGGTCATCTTTTTTTTTAAACCTCGTCTCTCCCAGATAGATAGAAATACCGTACAATGTCTGGTCTGTAAAAAATTAAAACAGAGTTTTTTATATTTTACAACTAGATATAAAAAAGATAAAATATTTTATTCTCATTCCGTTCATATTTTTTATATTTAAATGAAGTATTTCGATTTATTTAATCTCGTTCATAATTAGAGAAGAAGAAAAACAAATAAAGATTCTTAACAAATTTCTATAGATATTATTTCAGTTTTATTGTTCCAGATGCGATTTTTTTGGTGCTAGATTAAAGACAAACGCAGAATTGATCGAGTTTGTAAAGCAATTAACTAACCAGGAAACCTATTTTCTCCCAAGACAGAAATAAAATACGATGTTGGCTTGTAAAAAATTAAAACTGAGTTTCAATTCTATCTTCATTTATTGAGAAGCTTTACCTTAATGCTGCATTTTTATAGAATCTCACAAAAATCAGACAATTTCTAAAAGAAACTGCGAATTCTGTGTTTATTGTCAATTACTTTTAGTTTTCATTCTATCTTCATTTATTGAGAAGCTTTAATGCTGCATTTTTATAGAATCTCACAAAAATCAGACAATTTCTAAAAGAAACTGCGAATTCTGTGTATATTGTCAATTACTTTTAGTTTCCATTCTATCTTCATTTATTGGGAAGCATTACCTTAATGCTGCATTTTTATAGAATCTCACAAAAATCAGACAAT
>JAFIDM010011632.1:0-19932 GCA_023159025.1 Thereuonema tuberculata | reverse complement strand
TTTACTAATAAAGTCTGTTAATTTTGTCTAAGTTTTTTTTTTTTTTTAAAAAGTGTTTTTGCTTATAGTACGTCTCGCATCTTTGCAATGCATCAAAAACCCCTTCAGGCGTATTTTCTTCAAAATTGTAATGCGCATCGGATTGTTTCAAATGATTTTAGCATTTCATTATACGAAGGTTTTTTTATTTCTGCATCATGATCATTTCCATTTTCATCATCATCAACTTCATCGCAATTCATAGCTGCATTGTTTTTATTTTTCACTTTGTCCAGAATATCCGATTCAGTTAGTGTTTCCAAGGTCTCAACTTCAAAAGATAATCATCAATCAGCACATCATCGATAATTTCTTCTTTTTCCCTCAGATGTATACACATTTCTTTCATTTCCTCTAAGGGAATATTAATAATAAAAACATTTCAAGGAGGAAAAAAAAATTGATACCACGAAAAAGTTATTTTAAAAAGGTTATTTTACGAAGAAATTAGCAAAATGTTCTTGGTTCCAACGAAAAGTTCGCAAAATAGAGAAATTCGCAAAATAGAGGTTCGTTAAAAAGAGGTCCGACTGTAATTCCATCTGCTATAACGTCTCACTAGAATTCGTCTGCTTCAATTATAAATGTTACCATGGTAACAATTTTTCTTTTCAATCTCCGACTCCTCAGTACCAGCGCAACAGTAAACTGATTTTATCAAGACAATTCAATTTGTTGAAAGTCAAGCGAGTACTTCAAAGAAAGGACGTCTGCTATTCCAAATACATCTTAAGCTGAGTACTTCAAAAGAATGCAATACCTGGTACTCCAAATAAAAGGTTCACGTTACACTTGTCAAAAATTCTTGCGAAAATTAGTCCAATTTCTTACATCTCAAAGTCTAAACCAAAAAAGAAACAACAAGCGTCGATTTTAACATCTTGTGACTATTTCGGAGAAAAGAAAAATAATAACTAAGTACCATATGCAGAGGAAAAGGTAAAGCCAGTGATGAAAACGATATGGATTTTTTTGAAGATAGAAATGACTCAAAAACTGATAGTGAAGTCGAGAAAATACTCAAACTTTTGCTTTAAAATAGACTGCGCCTGGGTGGTCCAGAAAATGCTCACGCGAGTCTGTTTGCGACCCCATGCTATCTTACCCACCACTATTTATATGGAATAATCGTCATTCTTAACTCAAACCTTGTTAATATACTGAATTCCTAATAATGATTTAAAAAAAATGCCCATGAGGGGATCGAACCCACGACCTTCGCATTATTAGCACGACGCTCTAACCAACTGAGCTAACAGAAGCCGTTGGGAAGCATTGTTGAAATATGTGTCCCCAGACAGACATACCGGGGATATAAGGCGTCTTTCAGAAGCCTAAAAAAAATGAATGTTGCAAATCAAAGATAGATTTTACTATGGGTATTTCTTAAAAGAATTTACTTTTAGTATAGGACAATAATTTTTTTTCATGCTTGCAGTTACTGCATACAAATAAATATAAAATGTTATGTTCTAGAAAATAAAAATATGATTTTGTAGGCTTTTTTTTTTTACATATTAGTAAGTGTCATCAGTCCCGTAAATATGTGGGAGAGACGCCACAGTGACGTAAAAACTTCCATTTTTCTCATTGATTTATTTTATACCAAAATATTTATAATTGTTTTGAAGTAGAAAAGTCAAAGAAACGAAAGACGCATTTAGCTTTTCATAATCTTTTAATGTAAAACAAAAATTAGATCGGTTCTTCGAAAACTCTGGCATCTCTCCCCAAATCCCCTTAGAGAAAAATCATAAGGTTGAATCATTGAATTCACACATTGAAAAGTAGCAACAAAGTAAGTGTGAATATAGGCTATATGTTGTTTGTTTGTTTGTTTTTTTTGTTTTGTTTTTTTTTTTTTTGGGGGGGGGGCTTTATTTTGAATATATCGGAGAATGAATGGTCGCCATTATGAGGCCTATTGACAAAGAGGGTTTCAAGTAACTATCGCTTTACGATCAATTACATAGTTCTGTACTGCGAGAAGACCGAGGCCAAAAAAGATAATTTCGAGAGTTGTTGCTAAAATTTTGAATCTTTTTGTTTTCTTTGATTACTGTTCGATTTTGTTTACGAGAGACATCAACGCTTTTGCGCATGCGTCAAGTCTCCTTCCATTTCAGCCAATTAAGGGTGAGGAGAAACAAAGAGGGGATGAAACACACTCTTCCATACATTGCATTAGTATTAAAATATTTATTAAAATACTAATAAGGGAGACAAATTTTCAGGAACTGTACATATTCCTTTTTTCAAGTCAATAATATAGGTATAACAGAATTAAGAATAAGCTTGGCAGCATTGGTTTAAAAACATGAACTATTAATAAAATTAATTGTTGAAACAATATGCTTAAACATCTCAAAGTGACTATTAACTAATTTTATTGTTACAAAAATTTTTTATAGTGTTAGTTTACTAGTAGCTACGTTCTATTTGCGCTTATCGGGAAAGAATTATGGAAAGAATTAATACTATTGCAAAAATGCTCTTCCTTTATTTTTTTTCTTAAAAGCGAAAATGCCCAAAAGAATTTCTTAGGAAAGTGCCCATCTCAGCGTATCACCCCTCTGCGGAGTAAAATCGTCCGCCAGTTGTGGTTCTAGCCTTTGATAACGAACAGTAACTGATTATGTTGTTTATAAAGAACAGTGCAACTTGGATAATTCGAAGCTGATGGGACCACTACAACACTTAGAATTATCCAATACTTCGAATTAAACAAGTTACATCTTTTAACTTTAATTTCAGTTCCACTGAATGCTTGAAAAGATTATTCTGCCGTAAGTAAATATTTATTCAGAAAGATCATGGTATGAAAGACTTAAACACTATATGTATATAAACAAAATAAGATTTACGTTACGTAAGCTACAGTAGGGAAAGGTGCTGTACCTTTAACCGACTGTACCTTTGACCACCCTTGATTGTGATGTCATCTATGAGCATACTTTAAAAGCTTTTCTTTTTAATGTGTAATATTCCCACTATTTGCGCCTTTAAACCTTCAGTAGCAGTTAGATCTTTGACTTGCAAGGAGTGAAAAATGTTTTTATAATTCCATCACCGAAAAGTAAGTATTTTGCAAGTGAATGTTTCGTTAATAACATTGTTTGTTTTCTTTTGATTATTATTTTAACAAGAATGAGTAATACATCTACGCCTATAGATTCATTGTTAGGACTTTTAATATGACTGGATTAACCTAAAAATTGTAGCATAGCACGAAGCGTAAGTTCAACTGATGTTGTACCTTTGACCACAGCAGGGTGTCGTTCCTCTGACCAGGTCAAAGGTACAGCATTACTCCATAATATGTAAATGTTTTTACTTACAGTCATTTTAGCATTATGTAAGATGGAAATCTAAATATTTTTTGCCAAATTTTTATTTTTTCACCGAATCTTATCCAAAGATAGTAAACAATCGATTGTTTGTTCACGACTTTGAATGTGATGTTGAATATTCATCTGGGGAAAACGTTTTCGTTCTTTCAGATGAATGCCATGAGTTGGAGAAGGAATTAAACTTTGAAAAAGAAGATTTAGTTGAAGAAAGTTATGTCCTTGTCAAGCTGACAATAGAAAAAAACAATCAAACAAAAAAAAACAACACAAGAAATACTTTGTGGCCCAAATAAAGGAAGCAGCATGTGATTATTTTCAGTTAGATATTTGAAAAAACTACCGAAGATGGCAAAATTCATCGAAGAAAATAACCAGCTCTACGACGTAGAACTACAAGATATTGTGGCCTGGCTACCAAATCCAACCACAGTTGGCGGCACAGCCAGCTCGACTAAAAGAATATCTTATCTTTTGGAGTTGATTTGTCATTGTATAATGAAAAGTAAACGGGCAGAAGTAGGCTACTTAAACTGTTAGAATTTATTTCATGTTTTATTATTCTACTTTGAATTGCATATATTTGCCAAATGTATACATTTATGAATAAAACTGTTAATTAAATAACTTGTATCTAACTGTCAGTTTCTACTACCACCTGGTCAAAGGTACAATACCCTCCGGTCACAGGTACAACACGTAGTTGTACCTTTGACCACAAGGTATAGTTTTTTTGTAAAATAAAAATAAAAAAATTATACTCAAAATATAACATATAAAACACATGCAGTTGATGGCAAGATGAGTGAAGATCACATCTATTCATTCAGGTAAGGATTTACTAGAGTACAAAAAATTAGAAAATTCATTTAGTGAAAACTGGTCAAAGGTACAACACCTTCCCATACATATTACATTCAATACAGAAAATTATAGTTTTTCAAAAAAATTGTGCAATTACTGATTGATTTTTTGAATTCAGTTTCTTAAGGTTAGCAAAATCTTCAAGCATTTGTAGTGAACGGAAAACAGCTTCACTTACATTGGCTTGTCCTTCAATGTACCGACGAAATTCGGCGCTATCCCGTACTCGGTGGCGATTTGGCATTTCTTCTTCACACCCTTTTCCATCTCGCGAATGACGGCGACCTTTTCAGCGAACGTTAAATTCTTGTACACGCATGGTTTACTGAAAGACATGGTGACACTGACAGCAGGAAGCTCGAATGGTGTCTGAAGCGTCACGTGTCGAACGGTGGCGGGAAGGGGATTTCAGTTGTCGAATTTCTTAACATTGAAACGCCAAAAAGTCGTTATGGTTCGAAATTTTTTATAAAAAACTTCGAATTAAGGAAGTTGAACTTCGAATTATCCACGATTTTTTAACATTGATTTAATAAGAAATTCAAGAACTAAGAGAAATCTTCGAATTAACCACGATTTCGAATTATCCAAGTTGCACTGTACTAGAAAGGCTTCACTTACAAATAGGCAAAGAGCAAATTTTTGATTGGACATTAAACACAAAACACATTTCTCGTGATGATAAATTTGATGATTTTATAACTTTTGAGTATAAAAACAGTTGCAAAATATTCAAAGCCTCCAAAAACTCATATTGTGGCATTTAAGACCAAACCACAGAATTAATTACTAAAAGACTTCAATAATATTTTGCATTAACTTCATTAATTATGGGTTTTTATTTTATTCATTACGATACTTTGAAAATTCATAAATTTAATCATTGGACCATACGAGGGTTGAACTGAAAGTCATGAGCAACAATTTTTTAAAAATCTGATTAATTTATTCTGAAAACCAAATACATTACATTATTTTTCAGGCTTTTTCTTATTTTTCCAAATGGTCTCCATTTTTTGGATACTTTTTTTCCTTCGTTGTGGGAGCTTGAAAATTTCCTTACTGTAGAACTCCGTTTCGGCACTGCGAAAAAACTGACGCAATGCTTTCGTAATGTCCTTCATTGCGTCGTAGGTTGGACCTCGCATGCCGTCCTTTGCGGCACTAAAAAGACAGGGCTGTAGATACGATGCGGAAGAACTTTCCACCCCATTTTCCGAATTTCCTCCTTGGTGGAACGAGCAGTGTGAGGCCTCGCGTTGTCGTTCTGCAGGATGATCTTCTTCCCAGGACGTTTATCACGCAATGCACGACGGAGCTTACGAAATGTCATGACGTACCGAGAAGCATTAATACTATGCCCAGTTTCAAGAAATTCATCAGAATCACGCCATCAGAAAACTTAGGCCATAACTTTTCAAGTTGATGGCACTGTCTTTGCCTTCTTTTTTGTTTCGGGTGCAAAATGGTGGAATCAGCTTTCCGTCACCATACTCGTCCAAAAAACTTCTTCACTTCATATCGCTGAAATAGTTCTTGTGCAATGGTTTTTCTCTGAATTTTGTTATCGCGTGCCTATAAATGGGGAACCAAGTGGGCGCACTCTTTCCAATAGCCTAAACTCTTGATCATCTCCTGGACTGCTTTGTACCCAATTCCAAGTTGTGCTGCAATTTGATTCACAGTTACATGTAGGTCTTCCTGAATGATGTCATCCACTCGTTCCTTGTTGCGTTCGTTAGAGGCAGGACGAGGACGGCCGCTACGACGCTTATGTTCGATGCTTGTGTTGCCATCTTTTAAAATGTTTAACCTATCGTCTGACACTGCTGGCTCCCATGCACACATCTCCATATGCACACTGAAGTCTCATGAATTCCTGCAGTGGAAATTCCCTCTTTAACAAGAAATTCAATGACAGAACACTGGCGAAACGAAACATCACTTGCAGTCATCAGTCATACGTGGTCACGTGATAAAAGCTAATGACGTCACTACTTGCTCATGGCGCTGTCTATAGATTATAGCAATGTTCTTACTTTTTCATAATTAATATATTGTGATTTTTAAAGAATTGTTGCTCATGACTTTCAGTATTACCCTCGTATCTAAGCTTTTCAGAATTAACTGCTTTAACTGTCTTTCAGAAAATACTGTATATATATCTTAAAAATATTACAACTTTTACTATTTGAGTGAAATGGAAATTATAATACGTTCCCATCTTGCCCAAACTATTATCTTTGCATCATCTACATTATAATACCACCACATCTGATGTAGCATATTTCCAATGATACTGTGGGGTTCATAAAGATTAAAGTCTCAGATGACAATGAGTAGCACGCAGGTCAGAAGGTCATATAATTCCTATTTTACCGGCATGATATGATCTGAAGATCAGTCCAGCGCTCGCCCGCTACAGCATTCCAGGGCTTGTAGGAGGCGTACGGGTAGTTTTTAATTTTAAAGAAAGGAATTTTAAAAAATGGCAAAACAATGCAACTATTTACTGTATTAGACAAAAACAATAAGTATACGATATAAGTATCCAACTTGATAAATAAAAACGTAATGGAGAAACTGCACATCTACGAAATTATTAATAATTGAATAATAATGAACAATTATTTATTGGTACTGAGCTTGTACTTCTTTCATTTAAAATACGTAGATTTTCATTAAATTATATTAATATGAAGTGCACATATAAAGAATGCATTGTTGATTATTAATTATTTACTGAAGGATGAGAGGCCACTCTCCCCGCCTCTCATCCTTTATTAAACAATGAGTCAACACCCCTGAAGGTCTTCAGGAGGTGTTGGGAGAGGCCAAGTGGGAAACCACTGTGGAGGGGGAAAACGTATTCTTTTATCCAGGAGGGGGGAGGCGGCCTCCGGCTAAGAATTGCCTAGGGTCGCAAGATGACGAAATCCCCCACTGACTAGTAGTAATAAATGAAATCTTGTATTTCAATAATGACATCATAGTTATGCAGTTTTCACGCTAGGGGCGCTTGTACTCGGAACCTCTCTCTGTGTAGAAGAGAGGAACCTCCTTTAGCAATTGGGAAGCGAAACGAAATGTAGAGGGCGCTAAAACGGAAGTGGTTTGGTTGATCACTCGCCCAGCTGATCGTTTTAAGAGCTACGTGCTTACATGTCCGAGGGAAAAGTGACCAATAAAAAGCGAGGTGAAAGAAATTGTTGTGTTCCAGTGCTTGAATAGGATTTACGGATGTAATAAAAATGTCAGCTTTCATTCTTTTCCGAATGATAAAGCATTAAAATAAGCGTGGTGGGTTAATATTCGATCGGGAAAAAAAGCCGTCGGAATGGAGTCGAATATGCAACGAGCATTTCAGAAATGAAGATTTTCTATATTACTAGCAGGCAAGTTAAAAAAAGACAATCGTTTTAGAACTGCTCGAAAATATTTTTACATCAGTTTTAATTATTGAAAACAAACCGTTGGCATTGGACTGAATTTTTCAGGGCAACATGCAAGTAGTAGTATATTTTCATCGCAAGTGTTACTAACGTTGAGAATAGTCTAAATTTGTTTTTATTTCAGTTTTTTTGTATACTTAAAACCATGTCTTAAGTCTATTACGGATCTCCCTGTATCTCAGAGAGGATATACAAAACAGAGTAATTATTAACGCAATCGGAAGCCTACACCCATAAAGATAGGTGATGAAAATAAAAGTTAGCTTATGGAACCGCTGGGCCCAAGGAAAATTCCACAGCTAAAGCCCGATAAATATTATACCAAAAGAGAATTAAAGAAATAATAAACAACTCAGGTATATCAAACAACAAAATGTATTTGAAATGAGCTTAATATAATACAATCACACACAACAAATCAAGACTACTGCAATAGAAATTACATATCAATAAAAAAAAATATATATATAATAATAACACATACTGCTTTGTTCATAAATTCGGCAATTCCAACAGATTACAAATTAAATCGAAATTATTCAAGTTGGTAATTATCAAATAGTAATTCACAATAATCTTATCAATGCAATTTAACAAAAGTATAAACTTAAGACATATTCTCACAAATAGTTTGAGTCACTTTATAAGCAGAGTCTGATCGAAAATTGTTTATGAAACAGACTTTCTGACCATAGAGTATGTCTGAAGAGTTCACTCCCGGACTTAATTTCGCCAAAGAAAATATACTCACAGTTCGACGCTCTGTCCTGTTTACATTGTCACAAAATATAGGATAGCTCCGACAAAATTCACTGTTCATGTCAAAGTATCCAGGTAAACACAAATGGCACACAACACATTCTTTTGCACTACACGAACGTTTCTTAATAACGATGGCTGCTCACTACAACTGAACTATCCTGAGGGTATACGGCCTTTCTTAATATCTCACAGATATCCAATAAGCCGACTTCATATCAAGAAGCACATATCTCAAAAGTATCCAGAGATATGTGCACCACAGGATGAGATACAAGTCTTGCCATTAACCGTGTATAGGTAGAAAAGAAGAACAAAGCTGTTTTTGTCCTAACAGCTTCTCCGCCCTTCCAAGACGGAAGAAAAATACGTGTGTCTCGTCCGGCTACATCGTGAGAAGTGACTCTGAAGTTTCAAGAATGCATCTCACAGGGATGGTGACGTAAACAATGTTTTACCAATGGCCCTTCAAGAAATAAGGAGTGTTATTATAAATCCACAACATACTCACATAAATAAATGCTATCAAACATACATTTATTCAAAGTAATTTTCGAAGAGATATAACACGTCTCTTCTTCTTCAGCTTAAAATTGTAACGAAATAAAAAAAAAATTAATTTTAATATTGAAATTGGATTTGTTTATCAAAATAAAATTAAAAATATTGTATGTAATAAATTAAATATGTATGACAAAAAACATGAAATGGGAATTGTATACAAGATAGAATGTCTGAACTGCAGGAAATTCTATCTTGGAGAAAGTAAAAGGACATTAAAGGAACGGGTAATGGAACACGATGGCTACATAAATAATAAATCAATAACCAAATCTGAAGTGGCAGAACATTGTATTCAGCAAACTCATTGTATGAATAATGAGATTAAAATCTTATGCGTGGAAAAAGAACATAAGACAAGAAAAATCATAGAAAGCATGTATATTAGGAACACAAAAAGTAGTAATTTAAATAGAAATGATGGGATACAAGTGAATGAAAGGATAACAAGAATGGCTAAGGAAATAGTCAATAAAAATTGTGAAAGTTGTAAAAACAAAGTAAAACTAGATGTGTTTAATGGTTAATGTCTTGTACTACTCTTAAATTATTGTAATTGTTTTATTAGCAATTGTTTTTTAACAATCGATGTAACATTATATTCACGTAGTCTTCCTTAATTGTTATTTAAATTCTTTTTTTATTTCGTTACAATTTTAAGCTGAAGAAGAAGAGACGTGTTATATCTCTTCGAAAATTACTTTGAATAAATGTATGTTTGATAGCATTTATTTATGTGAGTATGTTGTGGATTTATAATAATAGTTCTAGAAGAGAAGAAATTAGGAAGAAATATGAAATAAGGAGTGTCTTGAAACTCCAAATGACATCACTATAATCCCCGTATAGAAACAAAATGGCCTCACCTTTTCACAGCAAAAAAATTCGTTCCAAATAAAAGCAGAATTACATATAATAATATATATCATCATTAAAAGATAACAATTATAAAGGTTACATAAGGTGGTAGGGTTCAAAAATATATAAAAAAAAATACTAAATAAAAAGTTTTAATGTGGAAAACCTGCCATTTCACGATTAATTAGAAAACAGAGAGAAGAGATAAAAAAACATGGCGGATCCTGCGAGAAATGATAAACAAGGCAAAGGTCATTTTTCCCCAACTAAGTGACATAACCACACAGAATTGCGTCATAGAAAGTAGGAGAAGAAAAATAAAATAAGGAAAATTAAAAAAACCGTAACAAGTCTTGTATTCAGAGGAAAACTAAGTAGTATTAATAAAATATAGAATAACCAACTCGTGTTTGTTCTTTAGTTCTTAAAGATAAACGATCTCGAATCGTAAACATGTGATTCACAAAATAGCTATATAGCTTAAAATATTTTTAAACCTATTATGTTTTATCCATTTCCTTTCATACGGAAGCTTAAAGCTATAAGAAATAATAATAATTCATTCCATTCTTGATTTCGATTTTTAGAATGATTTCAAGTAAATAATTACTTGGTTTAGACTTGTATTTGAAAAGCCATATTGAATGGAGTTGTTGATTAAATCTTTATATAAAACATTTTAAAATTTTTTATTCAATATTATTGTAAAAAGTAATTTTTTTGGAAGTTTTTCGGTTATATATGGAAAACATTAAAAATGTTTTTTGAAAGTAGTATTGTACTTTTCAAAAAACATTTTTAACTTTTTCCACATAGAACCGAAAAACTTGCCCAAAAACATTTTGTTATTAACAGTAATGTTTTGTTTTTTTATTGTTTCGGTTATTTTGTTGAATATTTATTTAATAGTAAAAGTTATTCTTAAAGAAACAATTTTTTAATGAAAAATATTTATTCTGAATTAGTATTTCAAAAAAGAAATCAATAGTTTTACAAACAGACCACGAGGCTGACAACGTTACATTTATGTACTCAAAATACACTACAACCTCGTTTATCCGGCCATCGTTGATCCGGACTTTCGGATAATCCGGATCAGATTTGTAGATTTTTTTTTTTTATTTAATGTTCACATAGATAATTTGAACTATTATAACAAGAACATAACTATAAGTACGCCAAACATTCACTTTTTATTTTGATAAAATGTACAGTTCCTGCATAGATTGTACAATAAATTATGGTAATAAAATGCTTTTTGTCGACTTTAAGAAAGAATTACTAGAGTGTCACAGGGCGTTGAAGCTATAAAACATAGTTTTTTATCGTAATAAATGGTAAGTCTGTTTATTTAAGGATTTGTTTTGCTTAATACCCATGTTACCCGGATTTTCGATTTTCCGGATTGCTTTTGGTCCCAGTTAGTCCGGATAAACGAGGTTGTAGTGTAATAAAAATCACTTCACTATAAGACCCCGGAACATTAGAGGGGAAAAAAACGTCAAAATAAAAAACAAAACAAAAAGGATTTATTTTTTTTGAAAATACTTCGTTATTAGCTAAAAAAAGAAAAGCCAGTGCATTTGTTTACATTTCAAACAAGCATGTTTTAACTACAAAAGAATGCGAAGGCATTCAAACGAATCATTATGGTTCTTTTTCGATCACACTAGAAAATGCATTTCTATTATCATTTAGTAAATTTATATAGAGATTATTGAAATAAACTATTTTTTTTAGCTATATAAAATAATACAGAAATTTAATCTGCTTCTCTGTAGTCATTGTAATAACATGTCGCTAAACTTCGATTTCGCTTCAATTTTCTTTAGGAACAGCTTCTGGATTACTTCCTAGAGGTTTATACTCTGCTTGGGAATCTCAAATTCACAAAATATTCCAAACAAGAAAGAATCAACTTTTATAATTTGCTAATTTGCTGTCTGTCTGTCTGTAACTCGATATAATTAAGCTATTAAGATAGATCCAAGGTTCTCAATGGTACCATTGAATCAAGGGTATTCAAATTGGATGAAATATTAGTTCATTTTGTCATTCCATGTTGTTTCCGTGAAATTTTACCTGAAATTCTAACAAAACATACGTTCAAAACCAAATACTTTTGTTATCACTGCACCGATTTTAATGAAATTTGGCATACATACTCAGTTTTTACGCTGATTTTGAAACTCAAAACTATTTTTGCCGTAGAAGCTTCGTTCACAAGTTAGAGCAGTATTTAGATTACACAAAGGTGAGTTTTAAATGCCTTTCGGCGTTATGAGTCACAAATAATAATTATTCTTTAGATAAATTTAACTTTAGATATGGCTGGTATTTCGTTTTTCTTTTTGGGTGGAAAATGATCCTTTAGATTAAACTCTCAAAACCTATATTACAGGTGTACAGGTAAGAAGTACACCTAAATAGGTCTGATAAACATTAAAAAAAAAAAAAAAATTTTTTTCAAATCAAATCAAAAATTGAATCAAATATTTATATATACATAAATTGGCTAAGTTGGTCTGTCTGTCTGTCTGTAACTCGACATAATTAAGCTATTAAGATAGATCCAACGGTTCTCAATGGTACCATTGAAGCAAAAGTACTCAAATTGGATGAAAATATTAGTGCATTGTGTCATTCCATATTGTTTCCATGAAATTTTATTCTTGGGAACGGACCTCGGCAACTGAAATTCTACCAAAACATACGTTCAAAACCAAATAATTTTGTTACCACTGCATCTATAATACTGAAGTGGTTGGTTACCACTGCCAAAGTATGAAATTTGGCATAATTACTCAGTTGTTTACGCTGATTTCGAAACTCAAAACCATTTTTGCCGTAGAAGCTTCGCTCACATGATAGCACAGTATTTTAGATTACATTTACTTTATATTTGATAGTTGATAATAAAATGATTTTTCAGATTTTTTTTGCCTGTCATCCGACAGGGTTTGCTGCTAGTTGGAATTATAAATTCGTAAGAAACAACGAGATATATTGATTCCTGTATAGCAAATCAATTGATTGTCGAGTTTCTGATCGCCCATAAGTGCTTTGTTTTTTTCGCCGCCAAAGGTCGTAGCCAACCTCTGCGGTTTCCAATAGGGTTAATAATTAAAGATTAGGAGATACCTCAAGAGAATTAATTAATTTCATCGTAGATCAATATAATTTATATACAGTAAAACCTCGTTAAGTCGTCACTCAAGGGACCAAATATTTTCGACGACTTAAGCGGAGTGACGACTTAGGCGGAGTGGGAATTTTTGAAAAAAAAAAAAACCAAAAAAATACTGAAATACGGTATTTTCATGAATTGCTGTAGGATTCGGTGAGAAAAACAAGATTTTCAGAAATCAATATATGCAAATGAATGAGTGGAAAATAATAAAAAAAAACACACTTTTTATAGTTACCACATTTTAATCGTTTAAAAAGAAAGGCAATGTCTGTCTTTGAAACGTTCCAGCGAACCACTGCGGCCACCGAAATCTTCAATGTTCAACTCCTTAGCAATTTGCTTGGCTTTTTCTTTGAAAATCACGACAGAAATTGGCACATTTTGCGATCTGGCATGTTGTAGCCATAGAACTAAAACCTCCTCGATCTCGTCAAACTTCGATTTCCTCATTCTGTTTCTTGTGTCTTTGCAGTCAGCTTCTTCAATTACTTGTTTCGATGAAAGAATATCGTTTAATTTAGACCTGGGAATATGGTGTTCTTTGGCAAAAGCTGTTTCAAAACATCTGATTTTTCAAAAAGTGCAATTAAGTCTTTTTTTTCTTTAAAAGATAACAAGGTAAGTTTTCACTTCCCTGGCATGTTAAAAACGTAATCGAACCACGAATTTGCAAGAGAAAAAACAGCCCTTATGAAATACAGTCACACTCAGGAGCGGTCAAGAAAAACGTCTACTCGAGAGAGAGTCGCAGCGAAAGTGTGCTTTGAATAATTAGCAGCGAGATTCCAAAAACCCAAATCCCTCGAAGGGGTAGAAAAGGAATGAAGTGACAGGCGTAGTCGATAATTTCCCGTAAAGGCCTGGCTTTCTTAAAGTGAAGGAGCGGGGCTGAAAAGACAACACGATGGCATGCAAAATGGAGAAGAAAAATGCTTTTGGCCATTTTGAGGGTGACGAGTTATCCGGAGTAGAATTAAATTTGGTGACGGGTGAAGGAGGGTTATTTTACATTATTGCATATGAGACCTTGTCGGGACCAAAGGAAAACGACGACTTAAACGGAAAGACGACTTAACGAGGTTTTACTGTATATATTTTGTGTTTTTTTAGTTTTTTTGAAACTTCGTGATCTAATGTGTTCTTGTTTTTTTTAAAGCACTTTCACCCCCGTTTTAACAAGTTTCAGTATTTGAAGTAGGTCGATTAAAATTTTCAGTCGTTAGAATTGCTTTCCAAAAAGTATTTAAAAAAAAGCAAAAGGACTTTTTGTTGAGAATAAAAATGAATGATTGCTTAAAATTTAATATTTAAAAATTGATATTTTTTATTAGTAAGAATTGTAATAATTTCAGGACACCCAGTACAATAGCGATGGCGAAATCATTTAACAAAGAAAATATTTCTTTATAGTATTTACGAATATAAATTTGAAATAATATTAAAATTTTAGTTTTGTAAACGGCTGTAAAGAGTAAGAATCCAAAAATCCCATTTTAAATTAAATATTTAGCTTCTTTTCATTAAAAAAAAGCAATTATTATTTGTTAATATCCTAATTCATAAACAGTCTGATTCAATTATTAATGAATTCATGAAATGAATTTGCTTTAACCCTTAACCCTATAGCGCTGGAAAATACTGATACGAGATTGAATTTTAATGTATTTTTAATTTAAAATTATTTTTAAATAAAATAGCATCTGAATAACGAAAGAAATCTTATTTAAACAATTAATTCGTATCCCATAAGAAAGCGCCCTCTACCGATATTCGATTCTTGTTTTTCAGCCTTTTTTGTAGGGGACAGAAGAAGCAAACATTAACTGCATTATTTTTATTTACACTGAAGCTCTTATCTCATGTTTTAGAAATTAAGTCATTGTGTATTTAATTCAAGATTCTGGCAGAAATTTAAGCAATATGTGGCTGAAGAAAAACTAATTTGGTGGCGATATGTTGTCTTCAAATTCAAAATAAGGTAAGGCCTAATTCCGGAAGTAAGTGTTAACATTAAAGCAAGGACGTTTAATGTTTTAAATGAGTTTAAATGATATGAAAAATATGAAATAAATCGACAAAACTTATTAATATTATTTTAATGGGTTTCGAATAACTTACAACCGAATCACGGCAATTAACACCAGTATTCGTTAGTTGGAACCAAACGATTCAAAAACATTTACTTAATACTGTAAACCGTTAAAACTAGATCTGTTGTTATTTTTTTTTTTGTTAATTTTTAAGAAAATTCGAGATTTAGCTCGCTGTCTTTCGTCGAAAAGCGGATAAAGACGGAGTTGTGTGCTTCACTGTAAAACATGGCGGAGGCTGAAATAAGAATTTCAACTGCCTGCAATTTCACTATCTCAATTGTCAGCTTTCTGTTGTAGGGTGGAATACACCAACATTGCATCGTAAATAATAATTTCGCTTTCAGTCATGGTATTAACGAAGATTAAACGAAAATCGTTCCATGCACATGGATTTCAATGAAAGGTAGGCCTAACTGTTTTTATGGGCAGTATCCTTCCAATACATTTTATTCAATCATATGCTTCGTAGTATTTGGCTAAAAGGACATATACGGTTATATAAATATTCAGGATTTAGTTCTCGTTTAATGATGCTGGGCAGTTTTAGCATATAATAGGTTTTCGTAAATATTAATGGGTTTTTCTATGCTTTAATGATGTTGCACCATTCAGAAATACATGGCTTTTCGTAAATATTGAAGGTGATTTTTTGATTTAATGTTTATAGCTCCTTTCAGCAAAAATTTAAGTCTTCTCCATTTCATTCTAGTTGTTTCTAAAAAATTGATATTTCAGACATCAACTTCCACTTCCAGTTTCTGAAAGTAATTCCCAGGGCGGCCATGTTTAGTGCCGAGAATAAAAAAACAAAAGAACAACTCGTACCATGTCCTCGCTGTCTTTCGTCGAAAAGCGGATAAACACGGAGTTGTGTGCTTCACTGTAAAACATGGCGCAGACTGAAATAAGAATTTCAACTGCCTGTAATTTCACTATCTCAATTGTCAGCTTTACTTTTGTAGGATGGGTTTAACCGTTACGGCTGACAGAGCTAATTCAAAACCAGAATTTGAAATTTCGGACTGCTCTTCATTTCAAAGATATTTCTTAATTGTAGCAGTCGTATTCCGCCATCTTGTATTCATCCACAGCACTGCGAAAGTGCAACACCTATGTAAATTTGCGAATTTCTTAAAAATCAAGACGAAGAACCACGGTTTTCAATGAATACGATATTACCTAAGTATATCCGAATAACTTAGTTCGAAAATATCGAATATTCATCTTAATTTGCCATAGTACGGAGTTCTAAAATATTGCTTAACCAATTCGGCTAAACCGGAGAATACGGTAGGCCCTACTGCCAATCACAGTCTTCGTTAGGATACATCTACTTCCGAATCCGCGCAGGAATGCATTTTAGTGCATACTGTTATCTCAAGATCGCAGTTAGCCAGATGAGGATTAGTTTTTCTAGTAAAGATCGTGGAAAGTCATTTTCAAATAAGCTTGCCTGCAAACCTCAATCTTCTTGTCGCTAGTTAATTAAAAAACAAAAATTCGTATCTTAAAAGTAGTGCCAAGGTAGTCATCCTGTCAAAACTCGGTAAGTAGTCCAAAACTGCCTGGTACCGTAATCTCCGGTTTCACCATATATTCTTTTTACTTTACAAAATATTTGAAATTTTTTTAAAAA
The DNA here is from genome assembly GCA_023159025.1 of Thereuonema tuberculata. NCBI lineage: Eukaryota > Metazoa > Arthropoda > Chilopoda > Scutigeromorpha > Scutigeridae > Thereuonema > Thereuonema tuberculata. The sequence goes on along the minus strand of JAFIDM010011632.1, from coordinate 3,133 downwards.
AAAAATTACAAATATATTTCATTATAAATGCTAAAAAAAAATTGTGATTTTATTTTAATGTGGAAAACTCTTTCATTTCAATCAAAATACCAAATCACTTAATAATTACACGTGAAAGCTTAAAAATAAATATGAAAAGAAGCTGCAAGCAAGTTATTAAAAAGCACGTAAATTATGATCCTGCTCATTGATGAAAATTAAAAAGTAATATTAGTTTAAAACGTATGAGTTATTCTGGTTCCATTAATCTAGTGACATCTAGCGGCATTACTAGAAACCTCTCTTTACTCACATGATTGCGAGGCGACTTGCCGAACGAGACTTGCATTCAATTTCTTGAACTCTTGTTTCCAATTTATTGTTTACTGTGGTTTAGATGTTTTATAATTCATACTGCTATTTTGCAGTGTACTGGGGCGGTCTGGCATAATTGGGAGCCCTAGGCTGGAAACGAATTTGGGGCCCTTTAAGGCTTTACCATTTCTCTGGCGAACGTAACCAGTATATGATTTACGGGGCCCTAAGATGAAATTTATTTTAACAACCAAAAAAAAAACAGGGCAATCGGGCGCTCCCCTAGGCTGGGCAATCCTATCTTAACAGCCAAAATAAAAAAACAGGGCAATCGGGGGCTCCCCTAGGCTGGGCAATCCTATCTTATCAACCAAAAAACAAAAAAAAGAAAAAGGGCAATCCTATCTTATCAACCAAAAAAAACAGAAAAAAAAGGGCAACCCTATCTTAACAACCAGAAAAAAAAACAGGGCAATCGGGCGCTCCCCTAGGCTGGGCAATCCTATCTTAACAACCAAAAAAAACAAAAAAAGGGCAATCCTATCTTGACAACCAAAAAAAACAGGGCAATGGGGGGGGGGCCTGGCTGTGTAAATTCTACAAGTAGATAACCATATATTCCCGAAACATTGTGTTGAAATTTAAATTAACATTATAATCTTTATTTCAGTTATGTTGAGTTATATTTTTACACTAGACATTTAGCTTCTTGTAAATAAGCTAAAATTTATCTTAAATATTAAGATTCTAAAAAATCTTTCAACAAATACTTAAAATGTTAAAAATTTTGCACAACTCTTAAGATTGTTTTATTAATACTTAGTTTATGGTTTAAAAATAATTGTTTAAATGAAATTTCAAAATTAAATTGCAATCTGGAAAAAAAGTTTGGTTTGGTGCCCTCAAAATATTGATATTATTTCTAATTGGACATTGTCATAATTCTAAAGGTATTTGGAACGTTGAAATTTTTGGTATTTGTTCGTAGTAGTTTTTTGTTGTTATCTATTTAAATATAACTCTGTTTTCAATAGTACATTAATTTTTTTTAATATTTTTATCTTTAAATCGTCCTGTTATTGTTTGTTAACCAATAGGATATCACACATGTATTCGAATGATGATGCATCTTGTCAAAAATATTTTTGAGTGTGACGGGCGCCCAAATATGTTTGGCTCGGTACAATCTTATTTTAAATAATGTTCAGTGCTTTACATAAACTTTTATTTTATTTTCATTATTTATCAAAAAAAAAATCTAAAACTAACGGTAACCCGAGAAAACAACAGGAAATCAATATTTACCTGGCTGCATTTCATACCCATAAACAACCAATTAAAAAAAATTAAGCTACAATAACGACGAAGATAATAAGTGACCTCTTGCTATCAGGTTTTGAGTTACACGTACAACACCTTCTTTGATTGAAAGAAAACTAATTTAACAGTCACTAAATAGGCTTTTTTTTTCCCCTTAGAATATGATTTCTTTCAGTTGTTCCCAATATATTGTAAATCGGAAATGTGATATGTAATAAAAATAAAGGTTAAAGTATAGATTACGGTATCCCAATGGCCGCCCGATAGCCGGCGGCCGTCGCACTATTGCGAAGACGTGAAATGAGCTAGTAAAAAGTGTTTATTTCAAAATGGTATTGCACGATCTTTTAGAAAAACAAACCTAGAGAAACAAACCTTCATCTGGCTAACTGCGATCTTGAGATAACAGTATGCACCAAGTTACCACGGTGGGCGGCCATTGGAGGTACCGTAATCTAAACTTAACCAAAATAAAATCAAGAATTTATTTATAGGGGTTTTATGGGATATTTTCTGAAATGATAAATTTAATTGTTTTTCTCTGATCTTAGGCGGAAAAAACCAAGGAAGTGAAGACAAGTGTTTTATAGAAAACAACAGGGGAAAAAACCCCGATGAGACTGTACTTAAAAATACCAAAAGGACCAAGGAAGAGAGATAGTTTGAAATGAAGCGGATGGAATATCAAATGAGCGAAACGGACATTGACAAGAGACAGCTACGCCTTGAGATTGAGCAACTGAAGTTACAGGTGGCACGGCTGGAGAAACAAAAAGTAACGTTGACATCCAAAGTGCGGGAGATGGAAGGAATCGATCAGATAAAATCGACAGAAATCTGCTCGCTCAATCAGGAAATCGGCCAACTGAAGTTGCCACTGATGAACACCAAATACGAACTGGATAAATTAAGCACAGAAAACGATAGATTGAAAACATCGACTGCCAATTTGAAACAGGAGAACTCTTGCATCAGCAAAAATTATGACAAGGCCATGGAAACGATCCAGAATTTGCAGAATTCATCTTATTCCGTTCAGGCCTCTGAGAAAGTTCACCTTGAGAAATGGGAGAAACTGCTGATAGAAAAAGAAGCAGAAATAGCGAATCGAAACCAGGAATTAGAATTAAAAACGAACATTTTGATGAGAGACAAAGAAGAGCTGAAGAACTACATAGAACAGATCGGCAATCGCATGAAGGTTTCCCAGTATTATCACAATTTATCTACAGTGCAAGGGCTCTATAGAGGTAGGGGACTTCCGTCTGTTCAAATGCCACTGTCCCTACCATCCACGTCGTCTTCACTGGGATATGATGGATTCCTGCCCATAACTTAGCAACTGATTAGTCTGCATAGGAGTTCACCCTATTTCTCTGTTCCAGTCAATATTTTCCCCGACCTGAAAATTCCGGCCGAAATGTCTGCTGGCACAGGTTTTCTTGTCCCTGGAAGAGCCGAAGATTCCGTGAAAACACTGTGCGAAGCTTCTGCTCAGACCGATGATCTTTCGTTGCCT
>JAFIDM010011631.1:0-10303 GCA_023159025.1 Thereuonema tuberculata | reverse complement strand
GGCGTTCCGACAAAAATACACCTTTGAGAAATAATATATAGTGATTTATCAAACCTATGTTTTGATCAATTAATGATATGACCTCATGAAATAGAGACCATCCTACTGAAGGAATCTAAATTGATTCACTATCCAAATATATCTTTAGTGATCCTTTCACTCGTTTTGTAAGGCAGATAATTTTTTATTTTCTTGTATTAACTCATAACAATCTCACAATAACAATCGAAACATCGAAAACAACATTGTTATAAAATCTAAAGAAGAAATGAAAAAAAAATTAATCCCTGAAAAAAGAATTTCATTTACGAAATGAAGAATTGTTTTTTAATTCCTTAATTTTTCTTTCTTAGAAATCGATCGGAATTGGTAAAGGTCAATTTGAAACTAATGTTTGAACTAAGCAAACACAAGTTACATTTCAGATAAATAAAAATATAAATTCATGGCATTTTAAATTATTTCTTTTTTTCTGAATACCCTTACTCCGATACTAATAGCGTTTCATGTTCGCCTATTATCATCAGAAACAAGGTGTGACTTGTATATACGAATCTAAGAATGTGATTAACTCCCTTTTTAAACTACGCATAATAAATCTGAAGATGAGTCCATCCAGTAGTTGAAAAGTAAGATTGAATTTCCTTTGAGAGTACAATAAAAAAATAACAGCATTATTATCAAAATCGGTTGCTATTCCGTTTGTGTTGTCCGTCCGTCTCTGTCTGTCCATCCCTAAAAACTCCCGCACGGAAGTTCGGATCGACGAACGGATTTCACGATTGTGTTCAGAGGCCCCAAAACTGTAGGAATGAAGTTTGTCAGAGGCTAATGCCCCGCACCATCCATGTTGGAGATATTTGGCTTTGTTTTCAATGGATTTTCTCTATTAGCCTAAACTTTAGAAATGCAATCATATTGTTTGTCATCTACAGCTGCATCCTTAAGGTATAGGATTCATATAATGCTGGTTGTCGGTTCAAATCCGTATAACTATCTGTTTTTTTCATGATGTCCGCGTAGTTTTTTTTTATTATTATTTTCCTTATATTTTTCTCTAATTTGTTTAATTTTTTCTTAAATTAATATTCTTATTTTTTTTGCAATTATTTTATTATATTATTATTATGGGTCGACTTTAAATTTATGCTCTAGCAAAACTTTATATTCACTTAATATTTAAAGTGAGTTTTAGTTTGAATACTGTTGGAAGATTGAAGTTGAATAATCACAACTTACATTTAAAAAAAAATAAGAAAAGATTAAAATAATCTTATGTTTTATGAAGACAATAAAACAATTCATATTTATTTACTGTTCTACTTTAGTCTAATATTATTATTTATCTGACTAATTCAGATTGGGCAATACGTAAATTCTTGATTTTCCAGATGGAAGAACATATATTAGGATGAAATCAATAACTGCATGTGGTAACTTTTTTGGCAAGTAGGCCTATTAAGTAAATTAATTATTAATTATTGCTCATTAAGTACATAAGTACTTTTGCTATTAGCTTAAGTTGTCTTGGAGGAATTAAAAAGAAATAAGCGATTCTTGCAGCAGTTAGGTTGACTTGTTAAGAGAATAAGGGACCAATGTTAAACTCAAACCTATTATGTTCCATGCAGATATAAAAGAGTTATAAAGTCAGGATTATGTCAAGACTTAATCTTTATGAAAATAGCCTTCAAATATTCCAATAACAAAAACAAAACAAAAATGTAGGGTATTTTTAATCTCTGAGTACAGTTTTAAAAGTATTTGTTTGATTAAATTTTCCTTCATTTTTTTATTTGGTAAAATGTGTTTCAAGCCGAAATCGAAACAAAAATCGAAATTATTTAAAGCAGCGATTATCTGAATATGGATCAGATTAATAAATTTATACATTAATTATGTTTATCCAACAAAAAAATTAAAAATAGTAAACCAATGTTTTTTATTCAACACCCCCTCCCGTTCCTTTAAAAATATGTATTATAAGTGAGTGAGTCGCGAAAAATTGCCCATGAAAGTTTGGGAAGCCCTATCTAGATTATTTTTCTTTTTTGTCTTTTTTTCTTAAAGACAAGAATGAAACAAAATGAAAATATCTTAGATTTCGTCGGTAAGAGTCTGGTACGACTGTTTCGTTCTTTCAGTGGACTCGTCAGCCTTATTCACTCCTCGACGAAATGCTCAAATAGTGCAAGTATAATAAAGGAAATCACTCTCGCACCCGAAATCGGAGTCCTTCCAAAAGAAAAAACAATTAAAATATCTCCGCCCGCATCCACCTCGAAGAGTGTATTTTCCAAAGGTGAAAAATGCTTAAAACAGGGTTTACAACTTAGATGTCACGCCCAAAATCTAAGCCCCTTTTAGAGAAATGAAATTTGACTTTTTTATTACTTATTTGTAGTGAAACCAATGCCCTAAAAGCTCAAAAATGTTTGTGGCAGAAGCTGTAAAAACAACGAAAAGATAAGGTTTTGAAAGAAGGAAAAACGTCAAAAAGTAGAAGATTTCTCGCCCACCATTTTGAAACAGGGGATCCGATTTGGTCGAAATACAATACTAGCTGAATAATTACGGATAACTAACACCTATAAAAGTTTTACCATAAAATCTCAAAACTTACGACAGTTATCCACGTCACAACTTTGAAGTCCCTCCTTTAAAAACTAAACTAGTAAACTAGTGAACAGATTTCGACTTTATTTGTAGTTATACCAATGGGCTAAAACATTGAAACACACCGTCAGTGTAAGGAACTGAATATAGAAAAAACCGTCAATAAGGGGAAATATTCAATATATAAAGTCTATCGTGGTAAAAAGAATTTGAAATGGTATAGGTACATTTGTGACCTACGACTTCTGATCGACGCTTATCAGAAGATCCAGGGCTATACTATTTAGATACAGGAGAATGGAGTAGAGAAGAATGAAATAAAATCAAAACAATATTTCGAATCCAGACCTGCAATTATTGTCTGTTGTTGTTGATAACACAAACTACAAAAGTATTATTCGTTTTGGCTAATATTAATTTAGTCTTTTAACTAATCCGAAAAACAGATCTTACAAATTTTAAGTTTAGTTTTTTGTTATTATTATTATCTTAAAGGTAAATTAAAAAACCACTACTGGTCAAAAGTTAGTCCCTATATTTGGTTATAAATCCTTCTCATAGTGTTTCTGCTTACGTATCATTTAGCGTGTGGCCTTTAAAATCTTCAATTTCAAAATAATATTTTCATATGTCTTTTTTTAAATGTTTAATACAAAACTACTTTTTAATCTATTCATTATAATTTATTTGTTTTAAAATTTTAATGAAATATAGTATTTCAGGTGAATTATGGGAGAAATCTTAAGAAATTTGATTATTGTTTTTCGTTACAACAAGACAAAACTCAAATATAGCCAAAAACAAAAAAAAACCTGAAAATTTATTTTTAAAAATCAGTTTAATCTAAAGGAATTTTATTTACAATCTACATTACTAAAATCTTTTATTTCTCTGCCTGTCTGTCAATCCGGCGCAGTTTTCTGTGAGAATGAAAATAGAAAGAATTTTTACAATGAAACAATCGCGACAGGAATCGAACCTGCAACCTTCTGATCCGAAGTCAGACATCTTATCCATTAAGCCATGTGAACTACCACTCGCTTCATATTGTTTTTTTGACTTACCTGTCAAAACTGAACTGACTTTGACTGAAAAGTAACAATCTATATTACTAAAATCTTTTATTTCTCTGTCTATCTGTCTGTTTGTGTGACTGTCCGGCGCAGTTTTCTGGGAGAATGAAAAATAGAAAGAATTTTTACAATAAAACATTCGCACAGGAATCGAACCTGCAACCTTCTGATCCGAAGTCAGACATCTTATCCATTAGGCCATGGGAACTTCAGCTCTCTTTATATTGTTTTTTTTTTTGACTTCTCTGTCAAAACTGAACTGTCTTTGACTGAAAAGTAACAATTGTAATAAAAAAGAAAGTCAAAAAAGAAAGAAGCAGTACTTCATTAGGTATGATACTGAAAAATCACTATTTGTAACTCAAAAACTACTGAAAAGTGTCAATTGGAATAAAAAAGGAGAGTCAAGAAAGAAAGAAGCAGTATTTCTATTAAATAGAATACTGAAAAATCAATATTTGTAACTCAAAAAGCTAGAATCACATCCAAGTCAAAAAAACTCGCGATAAATATGCGGCTCAACAACCAAGATGAACGAGTGTTGATAACATCAATCGAATGATAAGTCTAAAAATACAAGGAGAGACTACAGAGCATAGGAGTGGGAATAAAATTGACACTTCTGATAATCAGCAGTATTCCTCAACATCGTTTGTCATTTAAGATTGCATCTCCAATAGTATTGTTGCGAAACATCAATCCCAAGTTTGCATACTGCAATGGAACTCAACGTAAATGCCGTTCATTCGATAATGATCTCATAGAAACCGAAATTCTAACAGAACTCACAAAGGAGATTTCGTTTTCATCCATAGGATGTCTATGGAACCATGCGATAATCTACTTCCATTCACTTTCACAAGAAAACAATTTCCGATCAGACCTTCTTATGCGATGTTTATCAATAAAGCTCAAGGACAAACTCTAAATTGCAACTCTAAGTTGCCATATATTTGGAAAACGGTGTCTTCACTCACGTACAACTTTATGTCTTTGAGTCACAATTCAACAGAATTTGGTTATCTTCACTCTAAAGAATAGTCACAATCAATTTGTCGCGAAGAATTTCGTATACAAGCTATGATCTTCATTTATCATCTATATCAACCAACGTCCATCTGAAGATCTCTTCTTCAAATATCTATATCAAACAATCTGATGGCCTAGATTAGTAGATAATTTTCAGTTTTTGTAACTCAAAAACCACTGAAAAGTATCATTTGGAATTGGATAACAAAGAAAAGAAAAAAAAAAGAATCACTATTTCTATTAGGTAGAATACTGAAAAATCACTATTTGTAACTCAGAAGCCACTGAAAAGTGTATCTATATTACTAAAATCTTTTATCTCTCTGTCTGTGTGGTTCAATTTTGTAATTTACAAAAATAGAAATAATTTGTATAATTTCTTCATCTACTGGAATCGAACATGCAACCTTCTGCTCCGAAGTTAGAAGTGTTAGGCACTAAACCACAAGAATTACATTCCAAGCTCTATAAAAAATAAAAATACAGTAAAACACCGTTATTACGCTCGTCAAGGGACCATGACCTACAAGCGTAATAAGCGGGATAGCGCTATAGACGGGAAATGATTTATGAAATGGGGAAACATTTAGACACCATTTTACAGGAAACATACTTGATTGTGCAATAGATATAGTGCAAATGTGAGCTTATTTCCTATTAAAAAAATCTTTGATTGTGGTTTGCCGTGTGTGTGCGCTACTGTTATGAATTATGACATTTTCAATGCGGTTCAAGTAACTATTAACATCAATTGATACACCACTAGGACCAACACTAATATATTTCCGGAGCAGATTTAGTGCAGTGCCCGCTATTTCACGCGCCTTTTCTTGAATGATTGGCACTGATGCATCACGGGACTGATGAATCCATTCAATGAGAATTTCCTCGGCATCTTCATACTTTCCACACTTTACTTTTTTACGTTTGCAACCACCCTTCGCTGCATTGGTAATTCAATTCTTATTTTTTATTATTGTTCTCAGACTGGATGAGGGAATTCCTAGAGATTCTGCGAAATCCTTCTGACTTAGTGTTGAATTCTCGTCGTACTTACGGAGAATTTGCAATTTGTCACTTATAGAAAGGGATTTCCGCTTCGACATTTTGCACTAACTTAATGTATCACAGACCCGCCCTTCAAAGAGTTCAAAGATTCCCTCCTACCAGGGAAAGAAAAGAATCTTTACAGTGTTACATTTCTTTTCGATACAAAATTTCTGATATAAAAAAAGCGCTACAAGCGGGATTTGAAGCGTTATAAGAGGATAAAAGTATACAGAGTTACATAGAAAATTCCAGGGACCGTATGAAAGGAGCGTAAAGAACGGGATAGTGCTATAAGCGGGAGCGTAATAACGGGGTTTTACTGTATATCATAGATATATGATTCACACGCTGATTCTAAAAGCAGTCGTGGATTGAGAGAATATAGACATCAAAAATTAAAATTAAAAAAAAACCTGTAAAAAAATTATAGTTTTATTTTACTTGATGTAATTTGTGTGTGTGTTTTCTTTAATAAATAAGAAATTGATTTCCGTTACATACGCGAGGCTTCCGGAGCGAAGCGACGGGTAGCCGACTAGTTTGAATGAAAATTTTAAATGTAAAACAACCATAAAAACAACCGTAAAACAGAAGTAATAAAAATATATTGTAATTTGATAATTTTATACAAGAAATTTTTAACGGTCTTTTTGTACCGCAATGATATTGATACCGTAATTACCCATTATTCTAGATTTATCTAATATTGGTAGCAACTCTTAATCTGCGTTGGAGAAGTGTAACAAAAGTACTTTGATATTTTAAAACTAATTATGCATAGATGTCTGATATAACAATAACTTTGAAATTTTATATTTTAAGCCTTTTAAAGCCAGGCGCAGGTTGTAACAAGGAAAATAATAAATTATTCTCATTAGCAAAATTAAAGTACTAACGTTTATTTGTATTAATTTTTTAAAAACTAAAACGAATTTAATCTTTTATGATGGCATTAAAAATTAACATTTCTGAGGAAATAGAAAGAGAGAGAGAGAGAGAGAGAGTAACTTCCATCTCATTACAGGCAAATACGAAATGCAGATGGAATGTTAATTACTAGTTTTTTTTCTCGTTTTTTCTGTTATGTAGAAACAACAGGGATAATTTCTCGTTTTCCACTAAATCCTGAAACATTTACTGAAGAATCTCTTAAGTTTAGTACATTGATGCTACGATCTATTCAAGAATTTTCTTGAAGAACTCAAAGCCTAGTTTTCCGTAAAATGTTATTCCATAAAAAAATATTTATTTTTCATTTTTTGAATTTTTTTTAAAACAGGTGGAATCGAAAAAAGGTTATATCCATGCCGATGACGTAATTCGAACTCGAAGTACATTTCAGAAGATACGTGCGAGCTAGTGGAGACAGCCATGACAAAGAAGTTCGAAAACTTATAGCATGATTGATTTTTAGTAGTTTGCAAATTTCCATAAAAACTTTTTTAATCAGTACAAACTTAAGAAAAAATTAAAAATTTGAAATCATACAAAACCTTTTGCTTGCAGAACGATATTTACAGAAAGGTGGGACTATGTTTAGGGCTATATATAGCTCTAGTTATAGATATTGTATAATTAGATTCAATGACGTCACTCCCAAACTCTTCCTAAAAATCATTTTAGTTGTTTTGAAACTAAAATTTAATGTTACAGCTTTTTGATTAGCAAAAGTTGATGTAAAGTGTTCTTTTCTCTAAATATAAGCTTTGCAAACTTTTATGGGCCGAGACCCACTTTCGAAGACGGTAATTTTTCGCGACCCTTTGCATGTAATTTTCGAAGGAAAGGGGGATTAAATAAATAATTGTAGCTTTATTGCTTTTAAACATTTCATTGAATTCACTTAACAATATCGAAATTTATTAATCAGAAGCGTATTGAGATGTATGTGAAGAATGGACTTCTTTTCTATTTAACACGACTCACCCAAAATTACCTCGCGACCCACACTTTCAGAAGCACTGCTTTAAAGTGTACGACATAAAAATATCAGTGTCTTTGAAAATTCTTACTAGAGTATTATATAATGTAGGATGTAATGGGAAAGCAGAAGATTCTGTTGTCCATACATTTGGTTTTATGGTTATAAATATTCTTTAGACTTTGTGGCATATTGCAATTTACAAATTCAGTCTTATTGTTATTATTAAATTTATTAATTGTTATTATTATTGCTATTGTTGTTATTAATGAATTTATTCTCGATTGCATTTAGGTGATCAAAGAATATTTTTTCAGAATTACATATTGAAAAGGCTTTCTATACGATCATATGTATTAAATGTTTCGTAACAAAGGTGAGCGTGGATGAATTATATGGAAGTACCTGAATGGAGGCAGTCGGATTTTTGTATTTTTGTATTCGGATTAACTCTCGTTGTTAGTGATGAGAGTATCCAAAAACAGTAATTGACCTGTCTTGTTTTCAAGTTCAAGTGTGAACTATATTAATTTGAAATATGAAATTGAATTGCATTTGTACGTGGTTATGTGAATTCTCTCTTATTAGCTACAGTTAAAATTGGTTTGTAAGTATATCAGGGAAAATTTTAAATTATTCATAATTGAGAATAACTTACAATTTTCAATTTAACTTTAACCTCCAGTTTTAACTTTATTTTTAATTAAACTTAAATAAGAACACTCGTAATAAACATTTGTTTATTAGGTACATTTTTCTCAACATATTATCTGCATCACAGTAAAAATGTCAATTTCAAAATAGTGTATTCATTTTCTGATTTCGTGCGTTCAGAAACTTTATGGGATTGAATACAATACCCATACACAATTTCAGTTTTAAGATAAATGAAACGCAAAGACTCATCTAATTTTCACAATTTTTCCATAACATTGTTACTCACTTTTCCATATCGGCAAATTTTACCTTTTGTTGATGGCTGCGCTTTACAGATTTTGAACCTAACTTTCAACATTCTTCTAAAATGTTACTCCTTCGTACTAATGACTGCACATAATGTAGTGTAACTTATATTGAAGCTACTCGCTATTTCTGCTTTTGATTTTTTCGGGTTGTCTTTCACTTCCCGAATAATCTCAGTTTTTCAATGGTTTTCTCACATTTTCTTGCTGATCATTTTCATTTTCGTCCTCTATGAGTCGACAGGTACCCGCCTACTTTTGTCACTACCAACATAAACAGAATCGACCACTTGGTGCGTAAAAACCGGATAATCCCTGGAACCTCGCACCCCCGCCAGACCAACACAGGTGTAGGAATTCTAGTAATACGCTGTGATGGGAACAGCCACAATACACGGAACTAACAAGTTGTCCATGATTGGCCCCTCCTTGGATGACGACCCAACCGTTTTGTATATATTGTGAGATTTTTTATGTTCAGACACATTTGATAAGTACTACGTGCAGTAGTCGAAATTAATCATTTACCATTTTTTATATTCTACACAAAAATGGTCTCACAACAACAAATTGATAATTAATGAACACAAAACAAAATTAATAATAATCCACCCCAAAAGGCAAATTCCTGATACAATATCACAAATATATTATCACAGCCATGAATGTCTACACAGCCACAATCCGAATTGTATCACATGCATAAAAATAACATTAGTTAATGACTTTGAATATGTATCATAGAATAATCACAAATAATCTATCTTGGAATAACTTTTACCTGGAATAATCACATAAATCACATATACAAACGGCTTAATGTACTTTCATATATATTTTATCATATTAAAGATCTCTTGCCAATCAAAATTAAAATTATCTATTATGCTTTCTTTGATTTTATAATTAATTATGCAGTTCAGGTGTAGGTGAATATCACGCAGACAAATCTCAAAGAAATTAACAACCTTCAAAATAAAATATTAAATTTATTCAAACAACAAAATTAACGTGCCAGTGCACGCCTAAAGGAACACGATTCTGCTGTAAGAAATGCTAATCTGTCTTACAGTACTGCTCTTCACTGCCAGCGAACGGGTCATTCGCTCGACTTGGGACAGGTAGAGATTCTTGGTGTACGTAAAAATAAATATTTGCGTATTTTTTATGAATCTTGCATGATACGATTGTTAGGTAGCTATAATCAGGACCTTTCTACTTCAAATGTGTTGGAATACGAGCTTTGATAGTTATGTTAGTTCCTTTAAATAAATTTCCTTATAATTTTTTCCATTTGATTGTATTTGAAATCTTCGCAGACGACCACTTCCTGTGCGTGTTTAAAGCACCTGTCACCAGGAGGTGTTTTTATTAAAATGGGAATGGCCATTCCTTTCTGTTTTATAATCTCAGATGAGGAAAGTTTTTCGTTAAATATGACTTGTTCCACTTGAAAAGGGAGCTTAATCCATGAAGCTCTGAAACGTCGTGGTCATTTAAAGTTTTAAATTAAGGTTAGTGCCAGTATAGTTTCTATATTATTAAATTTATTGCAAATTATGTTAACATGATATAATTTAAGTCAAACGCACTAGATTAAAATATAAATTACAAAATACAAAAGAGCTCACATTATCGATTTCGTCAGCGAC
>JAFIDM010011630.1:0-19936 GCA_023159025.1 Thereuonema tuberculata | reverse complement strand
TGGATATTCTTAGCTCGTGGTTTCAATCCATAGCTTCATTCACCACTTTTGCTTAATCCGTGATCTTTATTTCCTTCTTTTTTATCTCTGCTGTGACATGAGATGAGAATTAATAATATCAAAACAAAGCTACGAACTAAACTTTTTTGTCGCTTTACGGACAACTATTCTTAATCACGAGCTGAACGAGAGCAATATGCGATTTGCCGCTGACACGTGTAAAGCGATCGCTTTTCTGTCAAGCTGCAACTGACAAGCAGAATATTGTCGAGCGCTTGTAAAACAGTCATAAGAGTTTTCATCTTTACACATCGGTCACTGAAAAAAAAATATCGAAAATATCTGTTTCTCTGAAATCTGAATAAAGCTAATAGGCAACCTTATATCCCACAAAATTATAAAGCAATTATAAGTAAAAAAAAAGTAGTAATTAGAAAAAAAGTAAATATAAAGCACTAAATTTAAATGGTTTTAATAGTTTGGATACTTTTCCCCAACATTATTCGTTTGATTGAATTATTCCTTTAGCTCAATTCAAAATATTGTATCTCGGCTGTTACTTTAATCAACTTCATTCCGTTCTTTTTTTAAACTCAATCACATTTGAATCTTTAATTTCTGTTTGAATACTTTTTCTATCTTAAGTTCTTCAGTATAAAAAACAACAACTTAAAACATATGTCCAGTGAAGTTCAAAATTTCACCAAAATATAGTCTAGAGTTATTTTATGAAAACGATCAACATTTCTAAAAATCCTAATAAAAAAAAAAAAGAATGAATCATCAGTTCTAATTCATTTTCTATAAAATCAAAATGGATAAGTCATTGACGATCAATATTAATATTTCTTAGCTATCATCTAATTTACTTAATCTCCATGGTTTCTATTTTTCTTTCCATTTTTCTGAACCTAGAAAGAAGCTCCCATTTAGAGAAACAGAAGGAAGCACAGTCTTACCTGAAATTTTTCTAACAAACTAATAAAAATCTTATCAACAAATACTTTTTTTTCTTTTTCGGGACAACAATACAGATATTTGGAGTTGTTTTGAAGTTCCTTTTGTACATTTATGAAATTTTTAATCAATTTTGCCTTTGAATATTGGAAATGGAAAGTTTCAACTTTGGTATTTTAACTCATGGTATTTTAACTCTTGGTATTTTAACTCTTTCTAAGTCATTTTCCTTTTTATTTTATAAGAATTTACTTTTGAATATTCAATATTGGTATTAAACACGGGTGAGAGATTTATTCTATAAAATTTAAATTTACGACTCAGTTCTTTGGTACAGGACTAAACATATATCGACAAAGAATGAAATTCTAGTTCAATGGTTCAGGTGGAGGCCAATTCTATGGAACCATCAGTTGTTCCTCCCACAGTCCAACGATGTGACTTCTCTTAAACTCCGTCATCGAAATATTTTGCAGACTGAGAAATCTGTATTCCACAACCATACCGATTACAAGGCACACAGCATTGCAGCCATTTCTCATCAGGCATCACAGCACAGCTGCAATCAGTGGCACAACTATCTGTGACTGTGCTATATACACAGTTATGTCGTTTCAGGATCATTCGTTCTGGGTGAGCTAACTTTTTTGGCAATGAGTGTATTTTTGTCATTAATTGCTTAAAGTGTAGACATGAAGTTTCAAATCGTCTTAAACAAAAGTTCCGGTAGTAATTAAATTGGAAATTTTAAATATACTGAAATATTGCAAGTTTATTTTTTATATCCAAGGCAAACAGGTAATTAACCCATCTAATCAAAAAAAAAAATCTGTGATTAGCGAAATTGAGTCTATAAAAGGCTATTATAAAACAATATACCTTTAAGATTGATTCTGTTAATGTAAAATATCCTTAACATGCTGACGAATCATTGGATATAAGATTATAATATTTATGTCCATTAATTAATATAAGAATTTCTTATTGGAAGTATTATATTAAAATTATTAAAAGTTAAATCAATATCCTTAATTAATTTAATCCCTTCTAGAAATTGCTAATCACTTCTTAAGGAAGTTAGTTAAATATTCTTTGATGAGTACTTTGCTTATATCTAATTAAAAGAAGGATAGCAAATGAATAGTTAAAAAAATTGGTCTTACTATAATTATAATTCAAACAAACTTAGAAGGAAACACTGATAAGGGAGAAACTAATGATAAGACTACTTGATCACTTTGTAAAAAAATGCCTCTCGCAATGAGCGTTCAGCTGCACAAGGATTTGTTTCCATGTTTATCTGTTTCTCTTAATTTTTGAGGGGTCATTTTGGTTACTCTTAATCTATTACTTTTACACTTTTTGTACTCTGGTGTAGCCCTGGCTAAACAGAGCCTAATATACTCGAAACATCATATGTTCCAGGGTCTCAACTTGACTAAAGGTTGCCTTTGGAATTATAATTATATTAATAGAGTTTTAAAATGTCTATTCTGTTTATAGGTATATATACACGGCCACTTTATTAGGTACACCCTTTCTGTGCGCATGAATGTTATTTAAAATTATCTATCACTATGGGTTCCCTTACAAGGATAACGATCGTTGTAATAACTAATCGTTAGTTAAAGTTAAAGTTAAAGTTGCGATCAGGCCCAGAGGACCGCGCAATGCAGCTGGAGGGTAGGCTCCAGTGTTCAGAACCTACGGGACAAAGTTGAGGACAGGGGGTCGGCCCGTCGCTCTCCCGCCTTTAACTCCCGGGAAAGAAACCCGGTACCCATTCTATAGAGGGCTGGGTAGACCCTAGGGCCCGTTTGGAGGAGAAAGAAGCGTGGAAAAATTCCCGTCCTCCGCCGAGGCCGGGAATCGAACCCATCACCTCCAACCCGCAGCCAAGCGCTCTTACCCACTCGGCTACCGGGGCCACAATAACTAATCGTAAAGCCTTTAATTGATTCCTGTAATTGTTGTATTTTAAATGTAATAGCTGATTCCCTTTGTTAATAATTTCTGTAATTGTTGATAATGTTATTTAATATTTCAAATTTAAATATTTTTTACTAGGTGATCCACCAGTTATTAGCATGACCAATCACGGTTTGTGATTTTTTTTGTATTTTATCATGCAGTCTGTATTTTATTCTTATTCTATTTGAAAACGACCGGCGATCCCGGATCGAAACCCGGTTGTAATGTTATTTTATTAATAGATATTGCTATTTTTTATATTGTGTGTATGGCCTTGTTGATTCCTTTTTATTCACTTTAGTTTTTCCAATTTCTTGTGTGGACTCTGCTGATAAATCAACAGCTTCTTTTAAGGCTACGTCTACTATAGATGGAAGAGGGAGATCATCATTTTCCACCTGCTTTTGTAGTAGCCTTATCATCCTTTGAATTCTTACTAAGAACTTCACCGCATTTTCCCTCACAAGAGTGACCTTTCCAACTTAAGTTTCCCATTAAAAAAATTCGTTAAAAATATTATATGCAGTAATAATTGCTTAGATATGATGTTAGAAAATAAACGTATTTTTACTTTATAGTCTTATTAGAACGACTTTGTTATTAGAAAAGAAAATTTTCCATGTACTTTAATGTACAGTTATTTATCTTTCTTTCACCTACAGCGGCATCTTGTGGGATTTCGGGATATCACTTTAACAGACAATTTAAATAGTTTTTGTTCTAAACCATTTAAAATGATGTCAAAGTTCAATAAACCTCTTGTTAAAGAAGTTTTAGAACAGCAGAATACTGCAAAGAAAGCTTCCTTAATAATTAAAAATAGTATTTTAATATTATTAAGATGACAGTAGCACTTTAATTTATACAAAAAGCACGAAGTAATTTTTTTTAGTTTTTTTTGCAGAATCTCTTTCAAATGTTTACATACAGATACAACTGATATTTATCAATTTAATTTCAAAATATATTAAAAAATAATAATAAGCTATTAATCGGACTTTGAATTGGAAAGGAATGAGATAACATCCTTAATTACTGGATTCAGAGATTTACTGCAGACCCTGAGCCAATATCCAAATGCGTATTTCACGGCTACATAGTACCTTCTTAGTTCTTTAGTGATTTCATGGGGATCTGTCATTTTATTGGGTTTGGCGATTTTCAGTGAATCCGAACAATTTCTTCAGATTTTTTTATATTTACCGTAAGACTTCATTAGGTTAAACTTTAATTTTATTAATTATTCTATTTAATATGAATTACGATGGAAAATGCGATGTAATAAAGTACAGTCCACAGTGGAATTGAAAATAACAACCATTTAGGGGTCACAGCTAAGAAGTTCTACCTCTCAATTTGTAAGATTAACATCTAATAAAAAAGTATAGGCCCTTACACAGAAAATCTCATGATCTTAAAACATTCTACAAAAATATTATTTATGAAATGATTGACGCTGACACACAAATTTAAAATGTAAAAAGATTTTAAACACATTAAAATACAACCGGACCGGTTATGTTCTTTTAACAGAACGTTCTCAACTCTTGAGAGAACCGTTCGGTTCTGTTGTATTTTATTGTGTTTAAAATCTTTTTAAATTTTAAATTTGTGTCGCCGTTAATCATTCCATATCATTTAAGTGCACACGTTAAAACGTTTACCAAAATATTGTTTAAATCGATATTTTTTGCAAATTAGTAACTAATATCTTACATTTTTCATAAAAGAATTATTAATTTCATTCACATTTGTTTCCTCTTTCAAATATTTAAAAATTTAATCCTATATCCAGTGACTGCGCAGTCTACTCAGAAGAATGTATTTAAAACATTTTTCAATACAAATCATTAGCTCGTGCTTCCTTTCAAATTAAACGCACGAGATTAATTAATAGTAAAATATATTGGATGTTGTGTTAATTACTTTCTGAGTAAAAAAACCAATCCGTTTCAAGTTTCAGAAATCTTGTAAAAACAAATAAAACTAAAAAAAACCTTATGAAAAATTTTGTTACATAATTTTGTTTTAATATTTCGTAGTTAAAATAGAAATGGGTTTATGATAAAAAATAATTAACATTATTAAATTAGTACCCGGTTTAATTAAATTTTCATTTGAAACCAAATTAAACTTGTTCAGAAGTGAATTCGGATTAAAAGTGAACTTATTATTTTTTTTTAATGGAGAAAGTAAACAAGCCTTCTCTTCATTTACTGTTTGTTCAGAGGAATTTCCTTGGTAACCTTTTGGCTGAAATGAGCCCTTTTTTTCTCAATCTTAAGTTTCTCAACCAAACCAAACAAATAAGGAGTTAATTTCTGTAATCAACAATCAATGTTATAAATTATGTACAAGAAAAATATATCTTTTGTAATTATTAAGAGAATTTCTATTAATAATAACAATAGAAATAGTAATTTTGTTATTACTATTTCTAAATATTCTAAACCTCAGAAATCAGTTTAACATTAAGCATTAAATTAATCTCTATTAAGTGAACAAGAAAAACTGACTAAACGTTTTTTCGATTCCTATTGAAATGTTATGGAATCATTTTGCTACATTGCATGCGAAGAATTATAAAGAAAGCTGGAAGAAGGGCGGAAAATAACTATCTTCCTGATGTTGTCAGGGAGTTCGGAATCGCCCTTAGTATTGAGAGACATGACCATCCGTCTTCCATCTTTTGGAAGATTTGTTCAAAAACATAATTGTTACTTAAAGACATCGGGAAACATTAGTGATGGGCTTCAAGTATTAAAGAAATAGCATTCTTCTTAATTTAAAATAATAATTTTCAATTATTTTCTGATTAAAAAATACATAATTTTGAATCAGCCTTCTCCTCAATCTGTTCGTTCGTCTGTGATCGAAAAATAAGAAACTGAACTATATTGATAGTTCAAGACACAGGTTGGACATGGGTGCTTTTTCTCATAATCTGTGTCCACCTAAAGACTAGAATAAGATTCTTGGGTTGATTCTAGTCTTCCTATAATGGCAACTCACAAATAACCATGTGGCAGACCAAAGGAAACTGCTAGATTATTCTCTTTAATTTTCTATTAAGTAAAATAAGATGATGATTCGAATAAGGAATTTTACATAATTCAAATATAACAATATTAGACGATCATTTTTTTTACTGTAGAGCAAGAATATATTTAAATGCTTTATGCTACGTTTTATAAACGTATATAAACCAGTTAAATTTAAAACAATTTTATCTTGAAAATACTTGAAGTTTTACTCAATCTTTACAAAATAGTGAATCATTACAGAATTTTTAAACGTAAAAAATAAGTGACAAAGTAAATAGAAGTCAATTCATGTTTTTTAATAAAAACAAAATCAATTTCAATCTATCAAACATCTACACAGAAGTTAGAAGAGACACTAGAATACTGTAGATTGTCTCAGATTATTCAAAGACGTTGTAATTTCAAGGTTAAGTACAATTTCAAATGAGGCCTGCATTAAGTTGATTTAGTAAATATAGACCCCGTTTGCACTATTTGAACAACTCTAATAAGTGGTCAAAATAGACATCATATTCATTCTCAAAATAATTGATTCAGTTAACTAACCATAACTACACTTAATGTTTAAGATTAACTTAACTGCACTATATTTTTAAGTACTTATATCAAACTATCAGCACCTACACGACAGGTATTCTTAATATAAGCAAACCTAATAGGATTTGTAAACATTATAAAAAAAAATAATAATTATTCATGAGATTTTGTCTAATTGCCATCATTTTCCTGCTCCTCCAAAACCGGAAGTAGCCTGAACCAAAAAAATCTTCTGATAATTTCTTTTCACTTAAAATGAAGTTCGTAAATCGTTCCCTGAAAGAGCACAAAAAACTTTCTTTGTATTTTCTTGCTCATTTCTTAACATCTGATATTTTACATAAATTTTTAATTTTCATTATTTAATATCTCGCTTTCGCTTAATTCAAGTAGTTAAATTTGAAATGGTAATGTAATTAATAAACAATTAAATGCTTTTTAGAGTTTAAACCTTTTTCAAAAAAATTCTAATAAAAATTGTGTTTATTTAAATTTAATCTAAAGAAAAAATGTAATTTGAAGGTCATTGTGTTTCTGAAATGTCATCATATGTTTATTGTAATGCTTATGAAGCGATAACATGTTTGCAATTACAACTGTAAAAGAAATTTTTTAATTCATTCTTACACTGTGAAAAGAAAACGCAAAATTTGCAGAAAAGTAATAAAAGATTCAGAGATCTTGAACTGTTCACTGTTTCGTGATTATATATCGCAAAATATCTTTGATTCCGTCTGTTTTATCACCGGATACCAAATGGTGAGAAAAGTAGCGGTAATTAATAAATTCATCAATTTTTAGAGACTGATAGTGTTTAAGAATATTTATGAATAAATCAATTCACAGCTTTCTAGTAAACACAAAACAACGCAACCCCTTACAATTTGCTACTCAAACGCTTAACTTATTAACAAGAACACAAGTATTGATTGGAGCGCAGATATCATTTATTCAAGGTAGTTTAATTCAAAGGGTCAACTGTTATTTCAAGATGCTCGTGAAATTGAACTCATTTAGAATGTCTAAATCCAATTTTGTACCTGGACAACTCTGAGGAAGTGGCTACATTGAATCCTAGATACCACATTCAATTTCTGTATTTAAATATTTGGAGAATTTTTTTTCACTAAACATTATCTGGATTGATAATTGTGATAATGTCTGTTTCTTAAAAATACATCCATGAAATAAACCTACGTGTTATAAACAAACACAATGACTGAAATAATCAGTGATAAATAAATGGTGGTGCTTTTCTTTCAAAATGTAACTTTATTATCAACTTCATTTTAATAAGACTTTTTTAATTATCTTGCTTTGTAGAAAAAAATCCTGTTTCAACTCGAAGAAAGTAAAATAACAAAACTAAAGAATTAAAGTCAATTCTTCTAAATAATTGTTGTAAATACCAATATCTATCTTGGGGGCGGGGGAGAGACAAGGGTATATGAGACAAGTGTCCCATCCCCGATCGACACCGAGACCTTATTTTAGGGGCCCTTCTCGGGCCCCCCAAGTCTAATGCAATAAGTTAAAAATTCGTCTCTAATAAGTTAAAAATTCGTCTCCTATGGTGGCAGGCTATCACACTTGGATGGGTTGAAGGCGACAAGGATTTAAGCATCCTATCCCGACCCACACCGGGCCCTTTTTTTCTTGGAGTGGCATTGTAACGCATGCCGGGTTCAGCTAGTAATAAATATTTTAAATATAAAAAATTATCTTTTTATCATTTCAGGTTTTTGTGAAAATTTTTTGATTTGAAAATATCGAGTAGTACTTCTAAACACCCAAAAAAAGTGACTTTTTAGATTACAGTTACATTATATTTGACAGTTGATAATAAAATGATTTTTCAGATTGTTTTATGCCTGTCGTCCGACAGACCTTGCTGCTAGTTGCTGAATATTTTGAAAATTAAAAACAAGAAAACTTGAAATCCCAGAAACAAATTCTTATTTAAATTTTCAGAATTTTAGATGTATTGTGAAAAAGAAATATATAAAAGAAATATAAAGTTTCCAGTTGCCAGCATTTGCTTCAGTCACGACCGTAAACATAATAAGTTAACAAATATTTCAAGAAAATTTAAAGGTACAACTGAACTATAAATAAACTTTATGTAAAAAAGAATATATTTTTTTTGTTAATTTCTTTGAAAAAGATTGATTTAACAAAAAAAGTCCTGCTAATAATAAATCTAGCTGCTTGAAATGTAGACCTCGGCTAAGGTAAAGTCATAAATCTATATTACTAAAATCTTTTATTTCTCGGTCTGTCTGTCTGTCTTTCTGTCTGTCTGTCCGGCGCAATTTTCTGAGCGAATGGAAAATAGAAATAATTTTTACAATGAAACATCCGCAACAGGAATCGAACCTGCAACCTTCTGATCCGAAGTCAGATGCCTTATCCATTAGGCCAAAGGGACTACAATTCTTTTCACATGGTTTTTTAACTTATATCTCCTTTCCTTTCCCCCATCAATAAGGAATGTATTCAATCTTTTTTTTTGAATCTCAAGATTGTTTATTTATTTCACATCAGTCAGTTTATTTGTAATTCGAAACTGACAATTAGAACGATAATTGCCGAAACGTTGCAATATTTTAAATATTCTTACTTAACCAAATCCTATGTGATATTGAAAAATATGTGGGTGTACACGCCAGATGTTGGAGTAAAGAAAACAGAGTCAAGAAAGAGAGAAGCACTCTTTTTTTGAGGTGGAATACCGAAAAAATCATTATTTGCAACTCAAAAACCATCAATAAATGTAACTCAAACGTCACTGAAAAGTGACAATTATAATTAAAATGAGAGTCAAAAAAGAATGAAGCGACACTTCTATTAGATAGAATACTGAAAAATTACTATCTGTAACTCAGAAACCATCAATATTTGGAACACAAAAGCCACTGAAAAGTGCCACTTAGAATAAAAAAAAGAGACTCAAAAAAGAAAGAAGCAGTATTTCTATTAGATAGAATACTGAACACTATTGTAACTCAGAAACCACTGAAAAGTATCATTTGGAATAAAAAAAAAAAAAGAGTCAAGAAATAAGAAGCAGTATTTCATTGGGTAGAATACTACAAAATCACTATTTGTAACTCAAAAACCATCACTATTTCTAACTCGAAAACCACTGAAAAGTATCAATAGGAATAAAAAAAAAAAGATAGTCAAGAAAGAAAGATGCACTATTTCTATTAGGTAGAATACTGCTCAGAAGTTAGACGTCTTAGCCATTAGACCACTAGGCCTACATTCTAATCTCTGTAAAAAATAAAAATATATCATAGATATATGATTTACAAGGTGGTTCTAAAAGCAGTCGTAGATTGAGAGAATATAGACCTCAAAAATTAAATTAAAAAAAATCTTTTAAAAAATTTTAGTTTTAGTTTCCTTGATGTAATTTGTGTATGTTTGTGTGTGTGTGTGTTTTTTTTTTTAATAAATAAAAAATTGTTTTCCGTTACATAAGGGAGGCTTCCGGAGCGAAGCGACGGGTAGCCGACTAGTTTTCCAGAAGAAAAAATATATTCGTGTTCAAGAGAGCGGACGAATTTTTGTTTAAACTTCTCCAAAATCTCATTAAGTGATAAATTTCTACAGATGAATTAGATTAAATGATTAGAATCCGTTTCTTAAGACATCAACAGAAATCCACTCTTATTTTATAATGCTTTGGTATGTGAGTTTTTCTTTACTTTCTTGCTGTGATTTCTCGATTTCAACTCACTTTGAAAAGATTACAAATGTAAAACATTGATCATCTCTCGTCCAGAAATTCGCATACCATGTTTTAAGAAGATCCATCCATTGATTCAGAAGTATTAAGGTATATAAACTGACTGATTTGATGACCTTCAGTTTCCAAAGACTGTCACTAATATTTCACCCTTAGTTTTCTGTAAATATCAAGTTTTAAAAAAAGAAAATGTATTTGAATAATTTGTCCATTGCACGTTAATAATTAGGAATTCGTAAATAAGTAATTCCAAATTCAAACATGGCTATTTACATACTGTAGTAGAGATAGTTTTCATTTATGAGAGTTGATAAAAAAAAAAAAAGATCGAAATGCTTGGAAATCTTAAAGCAAACCTTTATTGAAAGAAGATAAGATAGTGTCCTTAAAATGGCACAGATATGTTTGAGGTATTGGACACATGTTCGATCTGACTGTCGATTTCAGCAATATTATATAGAAGTAAGGATTAAACTATTGAAGCCACTTCTTCATTGCATAATGTTGGACTTCTTCATTGCATAATGTTGGACTTCTTCATTACATGTGAAGCGTCGACCTGCCATGTTATCTTTTAAGGCAGAGAACAGATGTAATCAATGAGAGCTAAATCCAAACTGAATGGCGCATGTCCCAAAAGTTTCCACTGGAAACCAAGCAGCATGTTCTGTATGGTCGAGCATTGTCATTAACTTAAGATCATCTTTCAGAAAAGCAGGACTTACTCTCTGCCCAAAGAAAGGGTGTAACTCAAAGCGGCATTTTGAAATGATTGCGCACACCAACAATGACACGGACGATACACACCACGTGGCACTGAGCAGTACAGCCTTCTATCGGATTTCTCAGCAACCGCTAGTATTAAGGCAAACTCATTATTTTAAATTCTAGTAAATGGGATTCCAAATGATCTTCTAAGTGATTTATTTAATTACAGACACGTTCTGTAATCTATTTTACGATCCTGAGAAAATCAATGAAGATTCTAGAAATATCGAGATTCTTTAACAACATCAATTAAACGAAGATACCAAGAAATGGAAAAAATACTCATTAGAGAAATACGGTTTCTAATCTATATTTGAGTTAAGATTTCTGGAAGACTTTGGATGGAATTTATTCTGATTCATAAGTTATATAGTTTTTGTTATCTCTTTTTTTAATGATGTTTCTTTAGAGGTCGTTAAAACTTTGCTTCTGATAATATGTTCAGACATTGGATAAAGTCTGAGCATTTCTGTTGTTTCTTTATGTTAAGAATTGAAATAGAAATAATCAAAGAAAGAATGAAAAATACATTCAACGAATTTATCTCCAAATATTTACAAAATTCACAAAGCCTATCCCTTACAATTCTTAACATAAAATTTCAATATTTTATAATATCACAATGTAAATAATATTACAATTGTAAGTATTAATATAACATTTTATTATTGAAATAAACTTAAATAACTCTATAAATAATTATTTTTAAAACTTTTAAAACTTTTTCATTACTGAAACAACGAATTTCTATCGATGTCCAACAATGATTATAAGCGTGGTTTTTAAGTCATTGTTGTCCACGCGCATTTTGATAGGATTTAAAATTGAATTTTAGAAAGAAATGAGAATTTCATTAATTTTCAGACAAACATCAAATCAACAAAGTCATTGCAATTCAGAAAAAGTTTTTATATATTTATAAGACATCAACATAAACACCAATAAATGTATGGATAAAAAATACCTTTATTAAAATAGCAAATTATCGAGAAGAATAATTTAACGTTACCCTTTATCAAGCCCAAAATGTATAGAACAGTTTCGATAAAGTAACAATTTGTAGAAGCGAGCAAAAGAACATTATTATGGAATTGTCAAAGTTTATACCAATCTTACAATAAGTCACGATAAAAATAACAATTTGTATAAACGAGCAAGAGAATATAAGAAATGAATTGTTAAAGTTTACCTAAATCTTACAATAAAAACTTTATTAAAACAATCCAACATAATTGTAATTAAAAATTTAATTCTTCCCATTTCATATTGTTACGGCAACGTAAACATCTACCATTTATTAAATTATTAGTCATTCTTACTAAGTTCTGATTTACTTCAACTCCATCGTTCTTATTTCAATTCCTCTCTTTAGTATTTCTAATACAAATGATTTCAACAATTTTTCTTGTTTTAGATTCATAATTTTGACTTCATTATTCATATAATGACCCTTATTAATACAATGTTCAGCTATTTCAGATGTTTCGGAAATATATATTTATAAATTTTATATTTTTAAGTGTTCGTAGTGTTTATGACCATTCAACTTTGTCATTTGCTTTTAGGGTTAATACATTTCGAATTTCAATTACTACGGATTTTTAATAAAATCAATATATAATCAATATACCATTGGAAAAAAGTTGCTTCTGAAATTCTACTTTACTTTTCTAATACTAAATTAAAGTTATCATTGTTTAACCTATTTTCTGCTATACTGATCAGCGGTTTGTGTGTTTGTTCTCTCAAAGACTTCTGAATCGCTGCCTCAGTTTTCTTGGAAATTGGCATATACATTTAGAGACAAACTACGTTTCATTTTGAAAATTTTACCGGCCGAGTTTTAGTTGAGAAATTATCTCGAAAAGATTAAACAAAATCTAATGTAAAAATATTGCAATGGACTGTTATCAACATCTTAAACAATGGATAATAAACTTATTAAATCTCTTAATATTTGTACGAGTTTAAATATGAATAAAATTAACTTGATTTCAAATGTGAGAATTTTCTTTTTGAATAGAAAAGTCCTACTGTTTATATTCCACAGAATTTGTAACTGAAACTAAAAAAAATCTTCGCGTTTGTATTATTTTCACAAATTAAAATAAAAACAAACAAAAAAAAAGTAAAATTTACTAAAACGAAGGTAATCTTTTAAGTGTTCTCAGGAACTTCTTGTAAATTTTCTTTTGATTTTCTATGTGGAGTCGAATACAAGTGGCTGTAACTTCGGGGAATGGATGCAATGGAATATTCCGTCTAATGGTTAAGTCGAAGATCTATAAATCGGGGTTTATGACTGTATTTGGTTCTTTATAATCAAAGAAGTGTTTTGTGAGGATTTTATTCATATTTTTTTACTTTACGGATATGCATTACTTTTTATCTTTCTTCCACTTTTTCCGTTTTACTCAAATTCCAAAATATGTTTTTCTTGCAAAAAAAAAAAAAAAAATAGCTAACATTGCTTAAATTTCAGTGATTTTGGAGTTTTATCGAAGTATATTAAAACACAAGATTTAAAACATCATTGGGTTAAACTTCAGAATATGGTACCCCCAATAGCTGCCCGAAAACAGCCGGCGGCTGTCGCTGTATTTTGAATATGGCGGATAATGTGAAACGGACAATTAACTAGTAAAAAATAACTAGTAGTTATTTCAAAATGTTTTTTTACGATCTTTTACTAGAAAAACTAACTCGTCTGCTAACTGTGATCTTGAGATAACAGTATGCACCAAGTCACCACAGCTGGCGGTCATTAGGGGTAAAATATTCTGAATTTTAACCCTTTATTGTAAGTATTAGCAAATTAAAAAAAAGTGTCATTTTTAAAATACGTTAACAACAAACGAAAGCCACTTTAGTTACAGTGACAACATGATAGAAGTTTCCTCAACATTCCTCTTTTGATGACCTAACCTAATGGAATCAAGAAACAATATAAGTCACTTGTCAGTTTCATTGTGCTGTGCTTCATTGGTATCGCATCCATCAATTAATTTGCGAACTCGTTTTAGCGAATTGTTTGATAAATTTTTCAACATTAAAATTTGCCGTTACTTAGTATCAGGAAATAATTGAAAACTGTTTCATATTTGAACAATATTTTCAAAATTGTTGCACATTCAAAGTATTTCCAATACAAGAATAAAAAAGACGTTCAACGTGAATTCGTAGAATTTCTTGATAATGAAAAAGTTGAATTTCCTCTTCTAAAAGCTAAAGTTATATTCAATTGGAATCCATTGAAGGGATTAACTGATCAGTGTAAGCTCTGATTCCCTTTAGTCCCAGGACAATTAAAGTGTGGCCATCAAGAGTTGAGCCTTAGCCACGCCTATGTCACGTGGTAGGCGAAGAGTCGAAGAAGTCATTTGAGGGGTCAGCGTGATAATTTCCATTTTCAGGGGAAATGCACAGATTTTGTTTCTTGGTTATAACAGAGGAATTGATGATATAAAATACTACATTATATATCTATTTTTCTTACATATAATAATAACTATGTTATATTTTAACTGCAACGATGTATAAAACTGATTTGCTGTTTAAGAACTGTTATATTTATACTGTTTCTTATTTATTTAAATTATGAAAAATCGTAATTATATATAAATTATATTAATTAATGTAAGTAACAAATATATACACTTCATGGTAATAATGTTTTATTTAACAATTAAAATAAAGAATACCTGTAATGTAAGTGCCGATAGATTAATATATAATTATTAACTATAAATTAATAGTTAATTATCTAATACAAAAGAAAAGAAACTTACCAAAAGTTAAAAATTTATAGTAGTATTCTCGTCATTTCCGTCAGCGATTAATAAAGTTTTAACATTTTAGTGCTTCAGAATTACATTTTTCCGAATTAATTCGACTGAATAATTTATATTTTATATAGTTTTCCAATCTTAGATCAAATTATTATTAATTTTATTGATTTGAAATATTTTTATCCAATTGTATCTAGTTATTTTTTCATTATTTTGATTTTTCTTCCCTATATATTTTCTTGACAATATAAATGTTATTCATAATTATTTTATAAATATTTTTTTTCTTTAATAGTAAATATTTAAAAAAAAATTCCTAATCTTGTTTTTTTTTCCCCAAATTTTTCTTTTACAACCCTCACCCCTATTGTGAAATGTGTTCTTCGTTTGAAGAGGCGTGGCTAAGGCTCAACTCTTGGTGGCCACACTTCACATATCATCCATTAAATAATATTTAGACAGGATTCAACAAATTGATTTAAGGATTTTGACAATCGATAAATAATCTCTTATGCTGTCTCTAGAAAGAAACAGACAAAATAAAAAGCTTCAAAAAATCAACCTATTAACAGGCAAAAGTTGTACGATCTTTCTAAATTTGTAAATTCATAATTTGAAATAACCAATCACAGTGCAGTGTTGGAACACGTCAGGCATGACGTCATGTCCATGGCGTCTCTACTATTTTCTCCACTTCACTACGACGGATCGCGATTATACAATTATTATAAGCGTATTGAGATTTTCTTTGCCACATAAATGAAGTTTATACTGAAATGCATAAAGTTCATGCGTCAAAATTAATCAGAGAGTTTGTAAAACCTCGGTTTTGACATAATTTCGGCTGTGTAGCCACTCTCTCACTACTCAACAAGTAAGAGACAATGACGAAGCACGTTCTGTCATTGTTGTCCAGACAGGATTATTGGTGTTGGCTGTTGGACATTCGATTATTGTTATTGTTGAATTTGGTAAATCAATTTTTTATTTTCTTTTATTTTAACAAAATTTGGCTTTGTCATTCAATTATATATGGCCTGTTGCGGAAGTCATGGCTTTTAAAAAATGAGCTTAGAACATCTTTTTTCAATCTAGTGTTTTTCAAAAAATTCAGGGCATTTCAAAAATGTGGCATTTGTTTTAATTCCGTTAATATTGCTGCAATTTCGACGGAAATTGAAAAGCAGGTTGCCATTATGTATCATAATGAGAAACCGCAGCGCTGGCTACTACGAAAGTGGTAAATCAATTTTTTATTGTTTTTTTAATTTTAACAATATTATAATATTATTTTAACAAATAAGCCAAATATTCAATTTACATATGGGATGTTGTGGAAGTTACGGCTTCTAAAAAAAAATTAGCTTAGAACATCTTTTTCAATCTTGTGTTTTTCAAAACTCTGGAATTTGTTTTACTTCCGTGAATATTTCACGGGTCGCAACTAGTAATAATAATTAACTTAGTATCAACTAAGATGCCTCCTTGACTTCCCTCCTTCAAGAAAATATACTTAACCAAAATTCAGGTAAGCAGACTGGGCAACTACTTAATTCAATTTATAATTTGTTTTTAGTAATATTTGTTTACTGAGTTATTTATGTTAAGTCTGAAAACTATCTGGTTGCCACTGTATTCTAAAACTTACTGCCAAAATGATAAAACTACTACAGTAAAACCCCGTTATTACGCTCCCGCTTATAGCACTATCCCGTTCTTTACGCTCCTTTCATGCGGTCCCTGGAATTTTCTATATAACTCTGTATACTTTTACCCTCTTATAACGCTTCAAATCCCGCTTGTAGCGCTTTTTTATATCGGAAATTTTGTATCGAAAAGAAATGTAACACTGTAACGATTCTTTTCTTTCCCTGGTAGGAGGGAATCTTCGAACTCTTTGAAGTGCGGGTCTGTGATATAGTAAGTTAGTGCAAAATGTCGAAGCGGAAATCCCTTTCTATAAGTGAAAAATTGCAAATTCTTCGTAAGTACGACGAGAATTCTACACTAAATCAGAAGGTTTTCGCAGAATCTAAGAATTCCCTGATCCAGTCTGAGAACAATAATAAAAAATAAGAATGGAATTATCAATTCAGCGAAGTATGGTTGCAAACGTAAAAAAGTAAAGTGTGGAAAATGTGAAGATGCCGAGGAAATTCTAATTGAATGGATTCATCAGTCCCGTGATGCATCAGTGCCATTAAGTGACCCAATCATTCAAGAAAAGGCGCGTGAAATAGCGGGCAGTGCACTAAAACTGCTCCGAAAATATATTTGTATTGCTCCTAGTGGAGTATCAATTGATGTTAATAGTTTCTTGAACCGCATTGAAAATGTCATAATTTATAACAGTAGCATACACACACGGCAAACCACAATCAAAGATTTTTTTAATAGGAAATAAGCTCACATTTGCACTATATCTATTTCAGAATCAAGTATCTTTCCTGTAAAATGGT
This sequence comes from Thereuonema tuberculata, assembly GCA_023159025.1. Taxonomy (NCBI): domain Eukaryota; kingdom Metazoa; phylum Arthropoda; class Chilopoda; order Scutigeromorpha; family Scutigeridae; genus Thereuonema; species Thereuonema tuberculata. Next base: position 2,658 of record JAFIDM010011630.1, on the reverse strand, counting down.
GTCTAAATGTTTCCCCATCAAATAAACTATTCCCCGTTTATAGCGCTATCCCGCTTATTACGCTTGTAGGTCACGGTCCCTTGACGAGCGTAATAACGGGGTTTTACTGTATTTCAAATTCCAAGACAATCAATTACAATTAATGATGCAAAATCCCATTGAAATATTTCTTATCTTTATTTTCTTAGAGAACAAACATAAAACCATCATCGCGTTTTTAATTTCAAACGATTTAAATTAATTCTACTACAGTTAAAACTTGAAAACTAAGTAAAAAAGAAACTTTCGAACAAATGTTGTAAATAAACCTTTCATTTTTTTATTTAATTTCTTTTAATCTGATAGCTCTTCATTCTGAATTATACACTTTATTGATTCTCTTAATTCTCTATTTTTCAACAAAGTTTTCTACATTTTTCAATGCTTTTACTTTTCTTTATTAAAAAGATTTTTCTTACCTCCAAGACTGCAATGGCCTCAACCTATTTCTGTATCTTTAGATCATCCTATCAGACTCTTCTACAGGCAACTAACAGTTATTTTTAAGACTTTTTACTTAGTTCTGGCACCAAACTCTGTATCTTTATTAGTCACTATTAATTTCCTTTCATTAGTCTTATCAAATGAAATACAGACACCATCGCCTTTGTAAGGTATTTGACTGTTCCATTTGGCTTCTACCCTCTACTCCACTGTTGTTAAACGTCTTCCAGTAATAAAAATATAAAATTAAAAAATTAAATATTAAAATTATAAATTCGAAATTGTCATTCATCTGAATTAATTTCCACTTAATATTTGTAATCAATATCACCATTTCTCTTTCTCATAATAATCCACTCTTCTATTAATCTGCTAAGGCAGTGTTTCTCTTCTGTCTCAGTTTGTTGACTGTTTCCATTCCCAAATAGGTAACAGAAGCACTTCTTAATTTAACGTCGATTCAATTCTTCAAACCAATCACTTACTCACTATTTCTGTCTAATAGAAATGTGTTCATAAATCCTTCATATTTGGCGGAGCGGAGGTTCCACGTGTCTCTCGAATAACTTAGAACAAAGCGCCACCACCTGAAGCACTAATTACGTCTGAAAGGATGTTCATTTAAAGAGGGGGAGGGAAGGAAGGAAGATTTTGTTTTTCAATTTAAAATTAAATTATATTTCGTTAACTGTCTTGATTCAACTTTTTTTTTGATATTTGATCACTTTCTTTGTCCATTAATTACAGCTTTTTATCTTACTAGCCTAGTACCCGTTCTATGTACGGGTTACAAAAAAAAATTGTTCTGAAGTAGTTGAGGAAGAAATTGAAATTGTGATATCACTTCGGAACTTTCTTAGTTCATACTAATGTGTTAGGTACAAAGTAATTTTCTCTTTAAAGAACTTTATAAGTCGAACTTTCTAACTTCCCACTCCTTTCTCCATACCCCAATCACTTCAAACGTTTCCCAATTCGGAAATAATGTGATCATTACAAATCTATAAGTATAGCTAAAATCTGTAGCTATCCCGAAAACAGAGTGAGGTTATGGGAAAACATTGTTGAAGGACACTTTTACGGAATCCTTCAACAATGTTCTGCCTTACACTCACCGCTCTCCCGTTTACACCCATAATTGTAGTTTTTGTCTCCCTGTTAATATGTGGCTTTATTATGCACAATAAAACTTTAGTAACAATTACTGAAAACAATATTTTTGTAGTTCCAATTGTCGCATATGGATATGTATCGCTCCAGGTGCATATGTATCGCTTTCAAAATCCGCCTAACACATAATGGTCTCCACCCCCCCCCCCTCAAATTTAAAAAAGGCTATATTAACAGTTTTTACATGGTCTACAATATGGAACCTACCCATACGCGAAATTTCAAGTATGTAATGTTGGGAAATATGCTAAACATTTTGAACAGAGACATACACACACATCCACACATTTCTCTTTTATATTACAGATAGAAAGACACACAACGGGTAATTTAGAAATAAAAAAAAATATTAACATCAAAAACAAAATTGTTGTCTAAAAAAAAAAAAAATTCGAGAATTCTTGATTTTTCAGACTTCCGATGATAGATACAACTGACCTAATTCAAAAGGGAAAAAAAATGGAATAATAAAATCTATCTGCTTGGAAGAGAATCTTGGCAATCTCGTACATTTTAACAAAATTTTGTTATTTCCCTCAACTGCTGTCCTTACTGTACAGCCTTACACAGGCCCCTTACCTAAAATTCAGGGTCCAGGTACTAAATGCAGTTACGGACACCCTTTCCAAGTAATCGACAAAATTTCAGATTATATAAAAATGGTTTATATAAAATATAAGCTTGAATCTAATAAAGTCTCGAAGTGATTCACATAATTCATATATTCTCTTTTTCGGTTAAGACCTCAGCCCTGGCTCCTTTGACGACCGGGGCTCCTGTGCTGAGGGATCAACTGACCCCTCCCTTGTGGGAGCCTGTGGCCTTACAAGGTCAGTCCCCACGAAGCCATGGATATTAGTGGCTTAATTTTTCAAATGAATCGTATTTAAAATCTGCAAAATATCTGTTTGAAGATGTCTTAGTTTATTTCTTAATAACTGTTCCTTTTTTTTTTTTCCTTTCTTTTGCATTTGACTTTTTTCTAATTTTCTACCACAAATAATG
>JAFIDM010011629.1:0-19939 GCA_023159025.1 Thereuonema tuberculata | reverse complement strand
CGATTGAGATCCGGAAGACGTGACGGCCAGGCAATAGGAAATCGTCAACTAATTATCCGCCGATCGTTGAAATGTTGGCTGTATGGAGAATCTGATTTGTGCGGGCGCACCATCCAGCCGAAACCGTGTAGACGCAAATAATTGTTGCCGTTGAAGTAGGGGTAGAACGAAATTCTGGAGCATATCAAATATCTGAGGGCCGTCACAAAACGTGTCACAGAGACATTAGAAACAATTTCATCAAGAAGTATGGTCCGATGATAAATGTGGAAGCGATTCCAAACCAGACGGTTACTTTAGGACAGTACACGGAAAGTTCCTGGAAAATATGTGGATTTTCGATGGTCCAAATGCGGTAATTATGGGGGCTAAATGTTCGATTTAGATAAAAATGTGGCTCATCGCTCCACAGGATGTCCCACCACCACGACAGATCAACTTCCATTCTCGCAAGAGCAGTCAATGCTAAGGTGAGTAGATGATCCTTGACGGCAGCAAGCAGCTCGTGGTTGTGACTGATCTGGTGTAGAAAAAATGCTCTATTTGCGATAGAACCTTCCATACGATGACGTACGATATTTCTAACTGCCGTGACACTGCACATATACTACTGTCGCCAGAAACATGGAGTCAATGACTATTCGACAGCAACCGTGGCAACATCTTTAACGACTTCCTCAGGTTTCTCGAATCACGTTCTTACGATAGTGAAATTCACGAAGAGCTGTCACAGCATTATCACGTTTTCGGAAATAAACCTCACAATTAAAGCACCGGTAAAATAATAGCCATCGTAGCTAATAAGAATGACATTCACTAGTTGCAATCATGTTTACACCCAGAAATCTGCTGCAATGCTGGTAGTTATGCAAATGAGATTTCATTTTCGTTGATTGCAAAACCAAATATACCATTTTTTTCACAAAGTTTATTCATAATTTTGATAAATGCAAAATAAATGATCAAAATGTCCTTTTTGTTTGATCTTCGTTATCTACCGTGGGTTTTTTTCGTGTATTTTGCTGTAAAGCGGTATTTAGTGGAACTTTTTTCTGACTTTTTTTTTTATTATTATTTATCTCTCCCGCATCCTTTAAATAGTCTGTTAAGAAAATTTTGATGTCATTACGCTTATTGGTTACATCTACACAGTACTACATCTACACAATAGATTAAGTTTAATTACGATCACCCTGTATATTGTTCCAATTATGTAGAAGAATATTATCAGAATTGTAATTATAATAATCTAATACTATTGATGCCGCGCTGGTGTGGTCGAGCGGTCTCAGGCGTCGGTCTGTTGTGAGATCAATGTGCCAGCGCCCGGGTTCAAATCCCGGTAGCGAGCATGGATGTTTCAAAAATTTCCTTTCCTGTGTTGTAGCCTCTTCTTCACTTTCTCTTCGGTCTGACGTCATTCCTTAATGGCGTCCTGGGGAAGGCCACGGGAAACCACCCCAGTATCTTTCCCTTGTAATTCTAGGGAGTCTGCTAGGGGTTCGCCGTCTTGGGAACACTAGCGCTCCCTGGAGCACGGATGCTTCGGCAACGAAGCTCGCACTTCGGTGCGAACCGACCACACACACACAATACTATTGATAACTATAATATATATTAGCAATATTTTTTGTATTCCTCTTCACCTTTCTCGTTGTTTATGTTTTTGGTTAGGTATATTTCTATTCGCAAGCCACATTAGTATAATGAATATCTAATTTTTTTTAATAATTAAAGAAAAGTAACAGTAACTCGAGTTTTTCATCTTTGATTTGTAAAAGTTCCATTTTTAGATTGCAGAGTCTACAGAGCCACCCACAGAGGGGTTTGAAGTCCATATCAGTTGAAATTTCTTTCATTCAATTTTATTTAGGTAACAGAATTTGTAGTATTAAGTTTAACGTGGAATAGTCTCGAACGAATTTGAAATTTGTCAATTAATTATATATGACTAAGCATGAAGATTATCCGAGGAAGATTGTAGACGTTGTCGTAAAAGTATCTATCAGAAGATAACAGAATCATTGCGAGAATCATAGAATCACTTCCCCTCACCAGATTTAAGGAAGAAGGCTTCATAATTACGTCAACCACAAAAATATAGATATTTTACAAAAACAAAAATAAGCTTAAAATATCCCAACATCTTGGAAATAATGAAAAATGCTTAAGATATTTCCTTTTAAGGTACTTAACCTATTGTTTGTATGATTCATTCGTCAGTTATCATTCTTGGTAAAATATGAGATAAATTTTTAAAATTTACCTTCTTCTTAAATTTTTATCTACACTGAAGTACCAGAAAAACTGAGACCGTCGCTTTCATTTGGAACACATGGTACCAAACTCCGGCATTAAGGGTTGTTTACAGCAATTGAAGTACATTTAAGGACGGATATCTTGTAGGCCTTTGTTGCTTATTTCATTGACGATGACAGTACATCATTATTTAAGCGACTTTGAACGAGGTATGTTAGCAAATGCCAGAAATATGGCTCATTCTAAATTGAAAATCACCACCAAGTTAGATTCTAAGTGCAACATTTGAAAGGGTTTATACTGACAATACTTCAATATCCGGAAAGACATCTAGCTTGCGACACCCTCTGCTTCCGAACAAAAAACTTGGTCGATTGTGATAGTGTCGTCTGGCACCCATTATGACAGCCGACTGCTATGTGATATTGCACTAGATGACAGAACAATTCAGTGCTCTGACCAGATGTAGTATAATGCTGTATAGGCTACAGGAATCAATGGCCCACTCAGATCCAATTGATGACCCGTCTGTAAAGAGCTCTGCATCTTATCTGAAAATCACTTCTGGACACAAAACTACTAAAACATGTAGCTTGGTCCAACGAGTAGCGTTCCAGCTATTTCGTGCAGATGGAAGACTATTAGTGTATAGCATCCCTCGAGGCAATGGATCCGATTGCCACCAAGTGACAGTTCAGTGAGGCAATGATTTGGTTATGGTGTGGTTGTTTCTCGCTGGCACGCATTTGGATCTCTGATACATATCAATTTAAGACAGATATTGAATACAGAACTAGTTATTTAAATAAAGCCTTAAGCTTATAAAGCAAATTTTCATATCTTCATAGGTAAAAAAATACCTTCTAATAATACACGACTATTGGTTACATATGGTAGTGAAGTCTCAAGAATAAAGATTGACGAGAAATTAGAGTAGCCGAAATGCGAATTATAATTAAAAGCAAGATTACAATAGAAACAAGGAAATATTACCGAATTAGGAGACCACCTCATAATGGAATGTATCTAATTACACAACAATGTATGCATTAATCATCGACCGGTAGACGGTAAATAACCATCATTACAGACTATTTGCAACGTTCATGTTAAACGTTCACTCAGACTGAAGAGGACTCTTTAGTAAAATAATCCTTCATCGCACAGATCCTCAGTCACCAAATTGTAACTGGAAAAGCATCTCATTACTTTTTGCATCATGACTTGGCCCGATCGTTCGCTAAATTTGAACCCAATAGAACACATATGAAAAACGGTTGAACGTGCAAACGGGGCCATGATTCCACCACCAGTCAATATTTATGAATAAGTGTTGAGGATGTTGATGTACAATATTTGCACTTTAGAAGGTCTATGGAATCCGTGCCACATCGTTTGCTGTAGCAATAACATTGAACGTGATATTTAACAGTTGTCTCAGGTTTTCTGGTACTTCAGCGTACATAATACTTGCAATACTCACTACAAATCAGACAAAAACGAAACTAGAATTTTAATAAAATTAATAATAAATTCATAAAAAAATTTTCCTACTATTACAAAAATATCTAGTATAACTAAGTTATACTGTGAATAAATTGTATTAAAGAGGACAACCAAGTAAACGCTGGATGGAAACCGTCAAAGAAGTCTTGTGAGAGATGAGACGGGGATAGGAGTTGTTATTTATTAGTGTAGAATGGAAGAGAAGAATCTGCTGCTGCGACGTCACATGAGAAGTGGAGTCAAGATGAAGAAGAAGAAGAATATCGCATAAGTATTCAACACCATTATAAAACTCTTACTCAAAAATTAGAAATAAGATAATAATATAATCAATATCCAATAATATTATATTTTAAAATTCTAAAATTTAGTCAGGATTCTAAGAAGCACTAAGGAATCCGTGTAGGCTCCAAACGACATTTTTGTGAAGCATTTACTACAATTGTGTGATGTAGTCATCAATAATTTTCAATAACTGTAATAGAAACAGATACTTGGTTAACTTACATGCTGTAATTATGTTAAATAATCCATGTTTTAATTAAACTGTTTCTATTAGAACCGGTGCCGACTAAAAAATGATACAGATAAAATTTTATATGAATCGACGAATGGACCTGTAATTTTCTGGTGAAAATGCTAAATATTTTAGTATTCATAGTACTAATAAATTAAATGATTAATTTTCTTCACTATCAATTTTTTTTTATAACCATTTTATATCAAGTTCCTTCACGATCTTTAATGATTTATCTGATGGGTTACATTAAACTATTTCAAAAAAACAAAGCTTAAAAATTAAAAGTTGTTTATTTAATTAGTTGGCCTTGGGGCATGGTCTTTCTAATATGAAGAAAATTGTAGACTTCATATAGATTTTGATATCTCGTCATAAGAATAAATGAAAAAAAATAAATAATTGCATTTCTGTATTAAGGTATCTACAACCAACTGTAAACTGAAAAAATAATAGGCTGAATATGAGTCAGATGAGGATCTAAACGCATAACATCCTATCTTTCTCTTGACGATTTCATGAGAAATGTAACCTATTCTAAATGAAACATGAAAATAACAGTGAAAGCATACATTTGTATCTCTGATAGATAACTACATTATTTTTTTTTCACATATGCTGTAATTTTATAGTTATTTTGTAGGAATGTAATTCTTTGTAATTCCTGATGTTTTTGGAGTTGTATGCGATGAGAACATACTGACATATCGGATGTCTTTTTAGCGGTCCCTAGGATACGGTTTGCCTGCAAAACATAGGGGACCGCTCTTGCTTTTATGCTTGCAGACTCTGATTGCTGGATGACACACTCTGTAGTGGCCTAACAGTTGGAGATATTAGAATGAAACCTTAACGATTGTGTTCAACATCAAAGCGTAAGTGACCACGTACAAAAAAATCAGATCTCTAGGACCTCTCCCTGCCGGAAGTTGGGGGATCAAATGTGTTCGCGTTCGATAAATTTTGTTCATAAAATTGTGCATATTATGGGGCCGCTTTGCTTTGGACACTGTCAAAATGTATTAATTCTCTTGTTTTGTAATTGATATTTCGTATAATATTCAACATTCCATCTTTCGAAATAATTTACACATTTCGAATTACAATTAATATTTTATCCAACAATATTAAAAAAACATTAATCTTTGTATCAGTTGTTGAATGGAAGTTTTTCATGTAATGCTATTTTCTATTCGTAGATTTTCTTATACGTTTCGCAAAGACTGGAACTCTGACTTCACAATATTCGAATAAAATATTTTTTAGCAGCCACACAGAAGAAAATTTTTTCAGAATTATATTTAGAATCATGTAAAACAGTTGATAAATATTACAAAAGATAGTGTTTCTCACTATTCCTCCTCATCTTTTTTTTTATTCAATGTTTATAGCTCTCACTTTATTGGTCTTGCCATACTTGTGTAATAAATTTGTAATTTGTTTTAATTATTAATCAAAATGGTAGAACTTCACCCTGGATGTATACAACTTCTATTTATACGTTGTAGTTTATTTTTTATGTTTTGGTACTACAATTCACCACTGCTTGATTACAATCGTCATCAGCTGTAATTTCTTTCATTAAATCTTACACACACAGTCTTTTACCAAGGATTAACTTTATTATTATTAAATTAATTTCAATCATCCAAACAGGTAATAAATACAATCACAATTTAAGAACGCAAATTTCAAAACAGAAAAATAATTCCAAGAAGGTGGAAGGCGTTGACGTAAAAAATAGATATCTGTCAGAACATTACATAATCATGAGGAGCATTTTAGCATTCCTTCGCATAACCCAGTGTTTCCCAACCCTTTTTGTGCTGAGCCCCACCTAAAGTATCTGAAGTAAGCTAGCACCACCAAATTAGGTATAACTTTCAAAAAGAAAAAAAAAGAAAAAAAAAAACAACATAATTTTTTAACTTTTACAATCAAAAAAAAAAAAACATTGCTCCCCCTCAGCAATCAAATTGCCCCTCTGTGGGGCGTGGGCCCCAAGTTAGGAAACAGTGGTTACACAGGCAATTTTATTCTGTATCCATTTTTCTTCAAAGAGATTATACACGTCAAGAACCAGTAAGGTGTACTGTTAGAACTGTACGTTACAGTGAATTAGGAATGATTCCTGACTTGGAAGAACGAAACTGTTTAGAATATATATATTGTTTTTTAATTCTTTCTTTCTCTCCTTGGTTTTCATTAATCTTCGGTCATCTTCAGGTCCGCAGTTACTTATTATTATTATCATCCCTTATCACTTATCTAACTTCTTCTAATTATTTTTTTTTAATTTATTTGTTCCATTAAATCTTTTCCTGTGTTTCTCTTGCTCACTTTCCTTTCAATTCATTTTTTAATCCTTCTTTCAATGGCTTTATTACTAATCTATGATTATTATATTTATTTTCTATCAATTAATTACTATTAATAGTATTTTGATTTATTTATCTCTTCAATTTAATATTTTCCTGTTTTCACTTTGCCTTCATGTCAGATTTTAATCTGTTTTCCTACGGTTTTTCTGCTAATCTACGATTATAACCAATTTCATCTTTTTGTCCGTTTCTGTCATATCACATTTCAATCTTTTAATGGTTTATGTATAATCTCTATTCCTTTTAATTTTCTTAATAAAGCATTCTTAATTTCCGTGATGACTCCCTAGAAATTTAATTATAAGGTCTTAAATAAATGTAAATGTCATACTACAGAATTTAAAAGTGTAAAAGAAATAGCAAAGCATTTGTAACAGGAAAATAAATAAGTTTTAATAATCGGAACTAGTTTAAACATTAATTATAAGAGCATACGATTATGTGGTCAGGATTATATCAAACATAATCCGAAATATAAACTTCCAAGATTAAATATCATAAAGCAAGGTTAAAATATGCAATTAAGTATTCATGTTTCTATACATCTTAATTCTAAATAACCATCCAAGATTAATATCTTAAAGCAAAGCCTTAAACCAATGCAGACTCTAAGCCCACGTTCGAAAGTTCATGGAACAAAATTCCCTAAAGCAACATTATGCACAACACATGAAAATTGTTACATTCGGCAAATTAATTCAACATATGCAAATGTCATTAAAGCCAATACAAAATCGAACTTCCCCAAAATATCCTATATTTTGTAAATCTTGGCAATGTATCTTAATCCTAACTCTCTAGAATCATATATAATCAGCTACGCAATAACTTCCATTAAATACATAAAATTACTCCAAGTCTCTGTAATTCAAATATTTAATCAAATAATGTTCATTGAAATCTGCTGAATCGACCCACTGAAAATGTTCCTTGTCGAACACGCAATTATCATACGGCGATCGCAAGACGAAAATGTCCTATACCTTGAAACTTGACAATAAAATAAATAGACATTCCTTTTGACAACGTTAACCAAAACATATCGCACATTATTATCTTATCAATCCCAGTTGATAACCGTAGCGTGGTTCCGCCTATCCTATGGAATGTTGGCAACGGAAATAACATTGGATTACAAAACATCTACAAAAACGATTAATCTTTCAGGATTCAAAACTTTCAAAACGATCTTGCCTCTGTAATCCTTCACTGTGAAACAGTTTCTATTGATGATCTGTATGAATCCTTTCTCCTCCAACTTACGTGCAGACATCAAATTCTTGTTGATCGATGTGATGTTTAGAACTCCAGTGATCGTCCAGTTGACATGATCCCTGTTACTTACATATGTCCTGACTCGGACTATAACAGAGCCTATCGCAAAAACTGGTTTTTGCTTCGTTTTTGATTCGTTTGATTTTAACAAAATCCATTATAGTGTTAACTGGAAAACTAATAACAGTACCTTAGTTTTCGGAGATGATACTAAGTTTTTAGTTACACCATCTCTTGGACTACTCATAAGAAATCTCATGATAGTTCCCTTGTTTTTATTAAAGGAAGAAGGTTTAGGAAGAATTCTGGTTTTTTTGAATTATTTGTAATAAAGAAATAGAAGTTTATACTTATCTTTTACACGTTATCTACTCTACTAATTTATGTATATAGGGAAATGTTTCTAGATATGACAGATCACGAGATATCTCATCAGTAATGACTTCAGACTTCCAGATTCACCAGTTTCAGAAATTTTCTGGTATAAGTGATAAAGATAGTGAAATACTAGTATACCACTCATTCAGATGATTCTGTAATCTGTGCATTGTGATTTGTTTGGCTTTGCTCAATCATTATATCACATAGCCTTAACTCAAAAGTCTGAACATTGTATAATTTTAAATAATCAATTTTGCCTGACCACATATCTTTGCAGATTGCCTTTCAGTAACTTTGCTTAAATTCCAAATAATATCGTTGCATGTATCATCTTTTGATTACGATTAAAAAATTAAACGACATTTGATGATAAAATATGGGTTTAGAAAATGATTTTTTGTGATTTTACGAATTCATTTGACAGTATTCCAAGTTTCATCTAACCAGTTCAACAGTTTGATGTTTTACTAAATCAATCAAGTTTTTATGTATTTTTAAAAAAAATATGTTTATGGGAAAAACTTGAGTAAAACAGCCAAAGCTCAATGTCCAGACTAATGATATCAGATGCCAAATTTTGTTTTTCCTATGTCAGAAGAAGGCGAATCCATTTCCAAAATAGGGAAATCAATCGGTCTCGGAGGAAAGTTGATCCGTCCTGTTTGTTTATTAATAAACATCGGAAAATTCTTTTGTGAACATTAAAGTTTTTAAAATAGTAACTATTTTGCTTAACAGTTAAACATTTTAGTTACAAAAAAAATGAAAAAGTATTGTGGTCTTTTAATCGCTTCACAATTCGACCATTACAACACAAATCGCAAGTTTTTGACACTATGCCAAGTGGAGGTCTAATAACCGTTTTGGGCTGTATAAAATGAAAGAAGTTAAAGTGTCCCACAGGCCTTAGTGGTCCTTAGGGTCACGTGACGTAAGGCTCCCGACGTTTCGTGACCAACGGGACCAAGTGGAAGTCCGATGGACATTCGACAGTTTTTGCAGTTTGAAAGCACAATAGAAAAATTATCTGATATCTCCGAGGACAAAAGATAAGTATAGTTTTCCTTAGGTAGTGGTTAATGATGACAAGTATTGTGAAACAGACAATGACAACTTGCTTATGAATATGTTTGGTCCATTCCTAAGATTGATGAAGAGATTAAAAAAGCAACATGTAACAGCGATTATAGACACGAAAGCGAACACTTTTAACTGGGATTAGTTGGTTACCACATGAGGATTATGTTGTATCCCAATTCCGAACTTACTAAATAATATTGGTCTTTACGCTGGCGTGATTCCCGAAGCATGTGATGATGTCATTCCATCACCATATCTCTACAATTACGCAATTGTTAGCCACAAGGCTAATGCTGCTGACAATGCTTACACAACAGATATTTCACAACAGAAGTGAAAATGAAATAAACAACAATTTATTTACAAAAATAGATGTGTTTTTATGCATTTTGAAGTTCACCTTTTTTTTCTTTTTTACTGTTTAGTAAATAATGATTCACCCAGCTCGATGTCTTATTTTCAAATTTGAATACACTTCAGATATTACTGTAACATCACAACTTATTATTTTACGATTATCAAATCATTTGTTTTAATAAAGGTGTGCACGTTGTACAAGGTTTTAATAAAAGAACAAAGCAAAATTAATCTTTAAAAAAAATGGCATAACGTGACTAGTTTCAGTTACCTTGTGGTATCCTTTCTCAAACGTTACTAGAAAATAACAATTATGTGCCTGAAAGGAGAAAGCAACCAATCAATAATAAGGCAGAGTCGATTGTGATAGCGGTAATGAGTAAAAGAAAGAACCACAAGAGGGTAGAGTCCAACCGATGCACAAATAAAATCGAGTTTGAGAGAAAACGATAAAAAACATTGAAAGTCATTTATATGGCAGTCAATATTATTCAAAGTAAAAATATAAAATCCGCGCTAAGTACACGAAAAAAATAGAAAAAAAAAATTACAAAATATGAAATAAAAAAAAACACTATAGCCTGTAACATATAGAAGACAAATGGGGACCACTACCTACAGAGCAGATTTCGGGTCCCCAGCGGACACAACACACAGAAGAAGACGAAAGAAACAACCATGCCACGACCGGGATTCGAACCCAGGTACTGGCGCATTGAACGCCACGGCAGTATAAACTTAAATTGTTGAAAGTATCCTTCAAAATGCATTTTTTTAAGGCAATTTTTCTGTTGAAAATAATCATTAAACAATATCTCATCATTTGCAGATTCCATTTATATAAGGTTACCCTTTGGTCACTGATTTTTTTCAGTTGTTATTGATCTTATATGACTTAGCCTGACTGAGTTCAGTTTTGAAAACATCCTACTACAATCTATTTGATATTGTACATTTTCAGCATTTTTAGTTATCGTTATGGCAGAAATATTTTTCTCTTGAATCCTACTTGAACACGCAATAAAAAAAAAATCAAAATAAGTGCAAAAGTTCAAGAACTCTGAGGAACTTGGAAAACAAACTGAATTTGTTTTGAAGATTTTGAAAATTTGTTTTCAATTTTTTCATTACATTGTTAACAAAATAATTAGAATTTTCAAGATGACATAAATTCAAGTTTTGATGACGATAGTTCATCTATAGTTGTCTACTGTTTTATAAGTCTTATTTCTTTTAATTTTTTTCAAATAACTCTTAATGATGGTGTAAAACACTGTGTGAATATCTTAATTTAGATTATAGATAATCGACAAATAACATTTCAATATTCAGCAAAAAAAAGTTTGATAATAATTTTGTAATCTAATTTTAAGAAAGAAAAATAAGTTTAGTAAGTTTGGTCTGCAACCAATAATTGTGAGGTGGTTTGTGTTAAAGGAATACCTGTAGTAGGTTTTTCTCTTGTGTATCAGTTTCTTTTTCTTTTTTTAACCATCTTTAATGGTAAAATTAATTGTAAATTGATATCCCACTATTTATTTCTTTACCATCCCTAAAAGAGGAAAGGTATTAGTGCTACAAAATTTATGGAATAATAATTGGTATATTACATATTTTGGAAGATACACAATCATTTTTGGAAATATGTTTTAACGTGCAGCATTAAAGTCTTAATCCAGATTGGGTCATGAAGCACATACTACGAAACCTATAACAATAACACAGACACTAATAATGACGCTTCAAGGTTCATGTTTCGAACCTTATCCTCAGGTTAATAAGTCTTAATTTAAACTGAAAACTGGTCTGAAGAGAACCAGTAACAAGTTGGGGATATTCCATTATTTTGGGGGGAACCGGGTAGGTAAAGTTTATAGTGCTCAGAGACAGTTGTCACTCCTCGTGTGCTTCAATTTTTGAGAGGAAGCGTCTTTTGGGGTGACTTTTGTAATAAATGTCCTTGGGGAAAGATGAAAAAAAAACACTATCAAAAATATTTTATTCGTTCCATATCGCACATGCCTGCTGCAAAAACTATTTAGCAATGTAACGAATATTGTTCGATTTCCTCCCCATCGTGATGTTGTAAAATTTGCAAACGATGAACTGTGTTCAGCGGCTGACAGCAACTAATCCCCCGTGATGCTTCACACATGTAGCAGTAGTTTTCTTTAACTCTGGCAAATTTGCAACAATTCCACGTATTCTTTAAATGGTCCCACAATCAGAAATCACATCGATTGAGATCCGGACCTCGTGACGTCCAGGTAATAGAAAATGGTCAACTAAACATGCGGCGATCGGTGAAATGTAGGCTATATGGAGCATCTAATTTGCGGGCGCACCATCAAGCAGAAACATTGTAGACGCAAGTTATTGTCGTTGTTGAAGTGGGGGTAGAGCAAAATTCTGGAGCATGTCAAACATCTCAGGACCGTCACAAAACATGTCTCAGAGACATTAGAAACAATTTCATCAAGAAGTATGGTCCGATGATAAATGTGGAAGTGATTCCAAACCAGACGACTTTAGGACAGTGCAGAGAAAAATTATGGAAAACATGTGGAATTTCCATGGCCCAAATGCGAGAATTCTGGGTGCAAAATGTTCCATTCAGATAAAAATCTGCATCGTTCCACCACCACAACACATCAACTTCCAACTTCTCAGCTAAGCTGAGTCGATGGTCCTTGACGGCAGCAAGCAGCTAGTAGTTGTGGCTGATTTTGTGTAGAAAAACTGCACTATCTGCGGTAGAACCTTCCATACGATGACGTACGATATTTCTAACTGCTATGACACTGCACATATACTACTGTCGCCAGAAACACGGAGTTAATAACTATTCGACAGCAGCCGTCGCAACATCTTTAACGACTTCCTCAGGACAGGGTAACGATCCAGTGTCTCGAATCAGCACGTTCTTCGCAGCTTGGATGGACATTACATGTACACAGTACTTTGAATATACTTTAATTACGATCACCCTGTATATTGTTCCAGTTATGTAGAAGAATATTATCAGAATTGTAATTATAGTAATCTAATACTATTGATAACTGTAACATATATTTGCAATATTTTTTATATTCCACATTACCTTTCTTTTTGTTTTATGAATCTGGTTATGTATATTTCTATTGGCAGGCCACATTCGTATAATGCATATCTAACATTTTTTTAAAAAAAAATAAAAAATAGTGACAGTAACTCGCGTTTTTCATCTTTGATTTGTAAAACCTCCATTTTTTAGATTGCAGACTATTTTTTTTTTTAATCTTTGGAACAACAGATCCACTCACTGAGGGGTTTGTAGTCCATATCAGTTGAAATTTCTTTTATTCAATTTTATTAGGCTAACAGAATTTGTAGTATGAAGTTTGTATGTGGAATAGTCTCGAACGAAATTGAAGTTTATCAATTACAAAATATCAATAATTGAAAATCAAAAATTCTAAGCATGGTGAAGAATATCTCAAGAACATTGCAGACATTGACGTAAAAGTATCTATCAGAAGATAACGAAAACATTGAGAGGAATTGAAGAATCACTTCCCATCACAAGATTTAGGAAAGCTTTATACTAACATCAACCACTGAAATATAAATATTTTAAAAAAACAAAATTGAGCTTAATATATCCTAACATCTTTTCAATATGAAACAAAGAAAAATGTTTCAGATATTTCCTTTTAAGCAACTTAAGCTATTGCTTGTATGATCCATGCTATCTTTCCTGATAAAATTGAAAATCAAAAATTATAAGCAGGAGGAAGAATAACACAGGAAGATTGTAGACGTTGTCCTAAAAGTATCAGAAGATAATGACAGAATTGAATAATCACTTACCATCACCAGATTTAAGGAAGAAGGCTTCATACTAACATCAACCACTAAAATATAGATATTTTACAAAAATGAGCTTAAAATCTCCCAATAACTTTGAAATAAAGGAAAATTTTTCAGATATTTCCTTTTAAGCTATTTAAGCTTTTGCTTGTATGATCCATGCGTCAGCTATCTTTCTTGATAAAATATGAGAGGAATTGTTAAATTTACCTTCTTCTTAAATTTTTATAAGCACTGAAATATCAGAAAAACCGAGATCGTCGCTTTCATTTCGAATACATGGCAGGAAACTCCTGCATTAAAGGGTCGTTTACAACAATTGAAGTACATTTAAGTATGGATATCCTGTAATCCTTTGTTGCTTATCCCATTGACGATCACGATTTAAACGACTTTGAACGAGGAATGATAGCAGGTGCCAGAGATATAGGTCACTTTACATCGAAAATCACCGCAAAAGTTGGATTTTTAAGTGCGACAATACAAAGGATTTACCCTGACAATACATCAATATCTTGAAAGACATCTAGCTTGCGTCACCTTTGCTGCTGACGAAAAACTTTGGACGATCGTGTTAGTGTCGTCTGGCACCCATTATGACAGTCGACTGCTATGTGATACTGCAGTAGATGACAGAACAATTTAATGCTCTGGCCAGATATAGTACAATGCTGTATAGTCTACATGAATCAACGGCCTAAACAGATCCAATTGAGAACCGGACTGTAAAGAGCTCTGCATCTTGTCTGGGCTCTGAACATCACCTCTGGACGTTTTCTGTCATCATGCAGTAAGAAGTGGAGATTTTCCTGACCCTGCTGGGCTCGTAAAAGTTCAGAAAAGACAAGGAACGAAGAAAACTCAATAAATTACAAATTAAAAATACGCTTTAATCAAATACTCTAAAAAAAGACAACAAAAATGCAATAAATATAAAAAAAAACATGACTAAGGAATAAATAAAAAATAACTTAAACTACTAAGTCAAGTTAATAACAGGTAAAATTCTATTTCCCCTTCAAAAAGAAAAAAGAAAAAAATGCACACACGCTAAATAAAACTATAGCTTAATAAACAATCAAGATCTGAAAATGTGACCAGATCAACAAAATTAAGACCGGGCGGGTTACAAAAACACTAACAGTTTATTAAGGTTGTGTAATCTAAATAGTTTCTGAGTTTTATTGTCTGAGGGGAATCTTTCTTGGATGCACTACGTGCAACATTATTTACAAACATCTTATGATTATAAATCCATAACCTGTAGAAATATCTTGTCAAGTATATCAGCAGCACTCAGTTCTGGCATTGCTCACTATAAAGAGATGTATCGTGTATTTCAGCCGAGCTAAAATATGGAGGCAACGGAAAAGTAATACTCATGAATTCTTCTTCTAACGCTGGATACCATACCGAAGAAATCGTAATCGAAGCCTAATCACTATGGCAACGGGCATTACTTTCATAGTTTTGCAGATTCGAATTTCCCTTCTATAAATTCGTTCGTCTATTTTGATTATCAGGCATATTGGTTTCTGAAATATACCTTTTTTTCTTCTTCACTTGATGAAAAATCTCTCGCCGAAACACAGCTGCTTCGGTGAAAATGCGTCCACACCTCAGTTGGTACAGACTACAATTGTTTCTTCAACAATAACGGCGCACATCACATCAACACTAAACTAATTTTACACTCCCCGCCACGGGCTCAACAAAGAAAGTGGTTAACAGACATAACAGAGATTGACTTAGAGAAAATACTTGCGTGCACGAGAAGATAATACAAGACTTACAATCCCAAAAATTAAGGGAAAAAAGAAAACACAGTCACAAAAAAAAAAAAACAAATCGTGACAACGCAAAACTAATAAAATATGTAGCTTGGTCCAACGAGTAGTGTTCCACCTATTTCGTGCAGATGGAAGATTATTAGTGTATAGATTCCCGGAGGCAATGGATCCGAATGCCACTAAGTGACAGTCCAGTGAGGCAATGATTTCGTTATGATGTGATTGTTTCTCGCGGGCACGCAATAGGATATCTGATATATACCGATTTAAAACGTATATTGAATACAGAACTAGTCATTTAAATAAAGGCTTAAACTTAAAAATCAAATTTTCATACCTGCATAGGTAAAAAAAAATACTATCTAATAATACAAAACTAGCACGACTATTGGTTAGATATGGTAGTGAAGTCTCAAGAATAAAGATTTACAAGTAATTTGTTTTAATTATTAATCAAAATGTTAGAACTTCACCCTGGATGTACACAAACTCTATTTATACATTGTAGCTTATTTTTTATTCTTTGATACTACAATTCAGTAATGTTCGATAACAATCATCATTAGCTGTAATTTCTTTTATGAAATCTTACACACCCACCATATTACGAAGAATTAACTTTATTATTATTAAATTAATTTCAATCATTCAAAAGGATAATAAATACAATCACAATTTAAGAACGCAAATTTCAAAAAAAAAAAAAATAATTCCCATGAAGATGGAAGGCATTTACATAAAAATTAGATATCTGTCAGAACATTACGCAATCATTGAGAGGCATTTTAGCATTCCTTCGCATAACCGGTTTTAAGATAGAAGGCTTCCTACTATCCTAAACTTTTCAAAATTAGAATTTTTAGAAAAATAAAATTTAGCTTAATGAAGCCTATATCTTTTATGTATTAATTGTGTGGTTACACAAGTAATTTTATTCTCTGTCCATTTTTCTTCTATTTAATCTTTTTCTGCGTTTCTCTTGCTCACTTTGCTTTCATTTAATTTTTTAATCTTTCTTTCTATGGTTTTATTACTAATCTGTGATTATAATATTTAATTTCCTCTTTTTGCCTTTTTCTTTCATGTCACATTTCGATCTTTCCACTTATGGTTTTACCACCAATCTATGATTAATTCTAATCTCGTCTTTTTTGGTCTCTAATGTATTTATTCATCAATTTTTTTTATTGTTATTATTTTTATTATTCCTTACAACTCAATAATCGTAATTCATTGATAGAAATTTGATTATTTTGATTTATTTATCTCTTGAATTTAATATTTTCCTGTTTTCACTTTTCCTTCATGTCAGATTTTAATCTGTCTTCGTACGGTTTTTCTGCTAATCTACGATTATTACCAATTTCATCTTTTTGTCCGTTTCTGTCGTATCACATTTCAATATTTTAATAGTTTATTGTCAATCTATGATTAATCTTAATATCGTTCGTTTTTGCTCTTTATATATTCATTTATTTTTATGACTTTTACTATTACAGTCAAACTTGGATAATTCGAAGTTGAAGGGATCAGAGAAAAAGTTCGAAATATCCAGAAATTCGAATTACATATATTCTCTCAAACAGAAATAAAAATAATTAATTCCACGATCAAAGATTTAACACACAAACTTTACTTAAGAATACTGCCACTTTTTTTTATTAAATCAAACGTTTTTTATTAGCTTAATTATTCATCACTTTAAAAAGAAAAAGGAAGATATTTTTAATTGCTTCATTGAACGCAATCTTTGAGTCATAGCATATGATTCCAAGCTATCAATTGATACAAAAATAGAAAAATATCCCTCGCTTTTGTTTTCCTCAGAAAGACCGTTAAAATAAATAACGCACTTTAGCTGAGAATACTATCAGGAACAATTTTTACCGTAATATTTTAAGGACAATGGTACGAAAAATTCGAATTATCCAAATAAAATTCGAATTATCCACGATTTTTCAACATTATTTTAACACAGAAATCTAGGGATCGAGCAAAAAATTCGAATTATCCAGAATCACGAATTAAACAAGTTCGAATTATACAAGTTTGACTATATTATTATTATTATTAGTATTATCCCTTATCCAACTTCTAGTAATTATTTTTTTTTATTTCTTTATTCAATTAACTGTTTTCCTGTGTTCCTCTTGCTCAATTTCCTTTCATGTTATAGTTTAATCTTTTTCTTTGTGGTTTTACTACCAGTCTACGATGATTAGTAATTTTAATTTCTTCTTTCTCTCAAGTCACAATTAAATCGATCTTTCTATGGTTGTACTACCAATCTAAGATTTATTTTAATCCGCTTTTTTTATTCTTTATTTATTTAGTTATTTTAAATAGATTTTTTTAAAATTTTTAGCGGTCCCTATGTTAAGATTGCCTGTAAAACATAAGTGACCGCTCTTGCATTTATGCTTGCTGGATATAAGACTCTGTAGTGGCCAAACGGTAAAATATTAGAATGAAACCTTTACCATTGTGTTCAACATCAAAAAGTAGATGACCACGTCCAAATAATCAGACCTGTAGAACCCTTTCCTAAGCCCCAAGCCGTTTTCAATTCATTTTTTAGCGGCCCCTGTTACAGCTTGCCTGTAAAACATAGGTTGTCACACTCTTTAGTGATTAGCCAACTAATCACAATGCTTCGCAACATCTTATGCTAAGAAAATATCATTGTTGATATTGTTTTAATTTCCTTATTATTATAAATGTGAATTACAATTGCGATTGTTCTGATTGAAATTGAAAAAATGTCTTGACCTGCGGAAAAAAGAGATGCTGATACAAAACGAGAAGCTTCACGCTTGTATACAGAACTGTCTCGTCCAAAGTCTGAGACAAGATACTGAGAACGAGAAAGAAATGCTGAAGCAAATCGCCTACTACGATCTGATAAAATTTTGTTTATCAAATTGTGTATATAATGGACAAAATGCAAGCATGCTTTTGATACTGTCTAAAAGCAATAATTACCTAGTTTTTGATAATATCAAGTAAAAAATTACTTTCGTTAAGAAATGGGCAGCTGCTTACACTTCGTTTCTGTTCAGATAGTATATTTGTTTTCACGCCAAAACAGATGTGACCTTCGACATCTTTAATTCATAAATAAAAAATTCAATTAATATCAAAATCTAAGTCGAGTTTTAATAAATCATGCCAAACATTTATTGCAATTTCCTCTTTGGAATCGCATAACCAGTTAGCACATTATTTGATCCAAAAAGCGACATTTAATTGTAATTTAAACCTACTGTCTTTTTTCTCCCAAGAGTTTTCTCCCATTCTTCCGGTCGCATTGTATGCATGGTTTGTCCAATAGATGCTCAACCAAACCTGATTTCATGCCGTGGTGATGTTCAAACGCTGTGTTGTGCTATTATGAGTTTTTTTAATGTATTTTTGGAGCATATTAAAATCATTTCTGGCAGCTCCATCTTAATTCATAGACCATACCAGTTTCGCTTAATTTCGGGATGTGGTTATTATTCAATTGAGTCGTTTGTTGTATGGTGTTTCCAGCAAAATTACTTTAAATAAAATTATTTTAAATATTATTTTTAATCAGTTCATTCCGATTTTGTTACTTGGATGTGTCCATAATAAACTAACATGATTTTCTAGCGGCTCTAACGTTACAGCTTTAATGTAAAAACATTGCTTTTACACTTGCTGGATGTCACACTCTGTAGTGACCAAATGGTTAGAGATATTAGAATAAAACCTTCACCATTGTCTTCAGCATCAAAAAGTAGGTGACCACGTCTAAAAAACATCAGATCTCAAGGGCCACTTCCTGACCGGATGTGGAAGGTCAAAAGTCGGTGCTTCAGTACGTTTTTCTTGTATTATATCTGATCTACCGTTTGTCTGGCATAAACGTGACCACTACCAATATCGATTTTATGGAGGTTTTCTATCGCCATTTTTCTCTTTATCGGAAGCAACCACTTTTTATAAGCTAAATTTCGGTTTGCTGTAAGCGTCCAATAGGTTCACTGTAAACGCTGGTTAGGTTCACTTTACTTTTGTTTATAAAATGGTGTACATTTTGGGGCCGCTTTTCTTTTGACACTGTCTAAAAGCATTAATTATCTTTTTTTGTTTATATTTAAATTTCTTTGCTTTTGTTCCTCTTGCTTACTCTCCGTTTAAAGTTGTTTTGGTCAGCTATAGTGATTTTCAGTCGACATATACTTTTAATGTCTTCCAAAAATACAATATTTCCTTTCCTTAATCAGGAAACTTCGTCAGGGTATGAGGACAGAAGAAAACTTTTCTTTCCTCTCTAGAACTCGTTAAAAAACTAACGAATAGTTAATAATAGTTTTTAGGGAATTCTAAGTGGAAAATGAAAAATTTTTTTTCTGCATTGTCCTTGACGGCAGCAAGCAGCTTGTGGTTGTGGCTGACCTCGTGTAGAAAATAACCACTATCTGTGGCAGTAACTTCCATACGATGACATACGATATTTCTTACTATCGTGATGCTGCATATAGTAATGGCGCCAGAAACACGGAGTCAATAACTATTCG
>JAFIDM010011628.1:0-19940 GCA_023159025.1 Thereuonema tuberculata | reverse complement strand
GGAGTTGGCTGTGGCTCTGATTCAAATTCTCAAAGTGAGATTGATACTGAAGATGAAGTTCAGGCTGTCCTCCAAAAAAATCAAAGGGACTGTTGGATCACTAGACCAGGTTGGTTGAATGCTGAAGTTTGGTTTTTTATCAGTTTGTAAATGTAATTTTTTTTTCTCTTTATTAAGAAGATTAAAAGAATTGTAAGAATTACAAAAGGCAATACTTTTTAATTTATCTTATTTAGTCAATCTCCCCCCCCCCCTTTTTTTTTTAATATATCTATTTTTGTACATTCATTTTTTTTAAAGTTAATCTCTCATTGAATATTTGCTTACTAAACTGAGCTTGTTTGATAAAGTTAAAACATTGCAGAAATATCTACTTTTGTTAGTTTGTTTTAAATTCAATAAATTGCAATAACTGTTTTAATGTGCTTTTCTAAAATTTATAAAAAATAATTGCAACATTTATTAATTACATTTTGAACTTTAAAAACAATTTAATTTTTTGACTGATTTATCACTGACATTAAAAGTAATGAATAAAAGTTTATTACAAAATGGATTAATCCATAATGGTACAGGTATTTAAAGACAATTATTATTCAACACAATCTCCAGAAAGTTGCTCAGGATCTACTTAAGCACTTCTACACATATTTCCAAAGTAGAAGACACAAGCATGAACATTGTTTTCAAATTACAGATTTTTCTTGTCTTATGGTACCATCAATATTATTTGCCTTTTTTTCTCTAGTCTTCAAGACGAATTTGTGGGACAAATTATTTCACCAATTTGCTTATTTCACAAATCTTTGCTTATCCAAGTTTTGATATCTTGAATATATCAAATGTAATTATTTCTTTTTTCATTTCATTTCAACAATATTGAATGGTTATCCTTTTTTCAAGTAGTCAAGTAGGCTTGTCACAGACAACATTCTGCTCTTCACTTTTACATGATCTCATCTTATCACAATCAGATACAAATTCAGCATTAATGAATTTATATCTGATTATGGTGTAGGGATTATTGGTTCCCTCTTTTTCATACACATTTTTGTGGCATTTTTTTTATCAATTAACTGTGTTTCAATCTTATATTGCAGTTACGTCCAAAATCTACCTCATTTTTCCATCTGTATCTTGGTAGTTGCAGAATACATTGCCATAATAATTGTTTGTTAGATCTACTAAAATACCACTCTCAACATGCGTCCATATGTCAAGCAAAATTGAAAGTTTGGTTCAACTAATGGGGCATTGATACATGCCAGTCTACATCTCCTAAGTTACTTGGGTTTCTGTGTCAGTTGTTTTGACCATAACTTTAAAGTTAACAAACTATGAAAATTGTATTCTCCTTTAATGTCTGCTGATTGCTCAAACCTCAAAATATTGACCAACTTCTATCTTTTGAAATGCCATAATTTTTTTTTTTTTAATTTTAATAGTAAGAGTTTACTCCAGAAATAGGTTTTAAGTTCTTACTACATTAAAACCCTTGTAATAATTTTAAACTTTAGTTTCTATTTGTTTTTTAAATATAGGACTTGAAGGTGGGAATGCAAAAGATTGTCTAACATTTCCAACTTCTGCAAGAGAGGGAGCAGAAGGAAGTGTAGTTACATCTCCTGTTCCTGGTGATGGTGGGGGAGGTGGTGATGGTAGCAGTGGCAATAGGTAAGCTGTCTTCAATGAATGATAATCTAATGTTGTAATGTTTTAAAATGTATCTGAACGTATTGTTACAGAATTTTTTTATTACAGTAGTGACACTGACTCTCCTGGAAGCCAATATACCCAAGGATCGACCTTAGAAATTCTACAAGGTCTAAGATTTCAGCCATCAAGGGGAACAAATCAACCAGTTCCTGAAAAAGTAGGTTTACATATGAATTGTATTTTTTCATTTAATTAAGAGAAAATTAAAACTTCAGCCCATAGGACACTGATTATTTCTGATTTTTTTTAACTGAAAAGAACAATGACTTTATTTTTTCAAATGGCAAAGATCTAAGTTTAATCAGAACTACCGCACAACATTAAGAGTTTTATGTATGTCAAATCAATATTGCTAAACAATTATCTAGAGTGACTTTATAATATGTTGTTGTTTTTAAAAAAGATAATAAAATGTACAGTACTAACAACCATGTAAACATTATTTCTTTTAATGTGTTTTGGTTTTTGGACCACAAAATTTTATTTTGGAGTGGGAATGGTGGGGGCGTAAGTAATCTTAACCGGACCATCTCGCTGCAAGAAAAAAATAGATTCTACTTCCAG
Source organism: Thereuonema tuberculata (assembly GCA_023159025.1). Lineage (NCBI taxonomy): Eukaryota > Metazoa > Arthropoda > Chilopoda > Scutigeromorpha > Scutigeridae > Thereuonema > Thereuonema tuberculata. Next base: position 17,660 of record JAFIDM010011628.1, on the reverse strand, counting down.
TTTTCAAAATTTTCAAGTGAGGAAGCTAACCCCCCTCCCCTTTTCCCCTTCCAGCTTTCCAATTGTAGGTATTTTAATATTACCGATAGTAATGCTAATAATAATAATCATCGGTTTTTCTCTTTCAATTCTGTAGTTCATATCTGCTTTACGTAATTGTTTTGCCAAAGTTTATAGGAATATACTTAACATAATATTTCACATCAGAAAATAGCTGTTACATTAATTATAAGTAATTAATATATTATAATTTTTTTATTATGAATGGGATTTAAAATAAAATTTACAAAATGTGAAATGATAACAGCTTAGAAGAAAATGTCAAGAAACGTTGCATAAGAAACTTTGTAAGCTTTTCTGATGTTTTCTAAATCATTATTTAATATTAATTCAATACAGATGATGGGTATAAATATTACTTTTCTTTCCAATTCACAATGGAAAGTTAATTAATATAATAAATAGCTTTTATTTAAAACAAAACAAAGTGTTTAGCAAAGAACTGGTTTCTGACATTCAGTGGCAAATCATATTATATCCCAAGAAAGCTAGGAATGCCTCATTATTGAACGGATAGTAATGCAACTTTGTATATAAGCTATGTATAGCATGGGGAAGAGAATTCCAACGAAAAAAAATTACTTCAAAAAGTTGCCACCAGGTAAAAAAGTGACACTGAAAAGCGCAATGCGTCTTTGAACGACCAATCTACAGAAATCACCATGCTATGGAAAAGAAAGAATTTGCGCTCCTGGTGAAACTGTATTACCAGAACAGCAGCAATAGTGTATCAGCACTGCGAGAATATTGTCGTTTAAAGGGATTGCGAACAGGACCCATGATGGCAAGGTGTTTACGAAAGATGATGCAGAAATTAGAAGAGACAGGGGAGTTAGGTGTGCTGTCAGGAAGAGGACACCGCCCGATTGCAGAGGACGTTGTCCACGAAGTAGCAGTAGCTGACAGATCATCAGTGGCCTGGTACTCAGCGACCAGTGCACGAGCAGTAGCACATGAATTAACAATTCCATGGTCGACGGTGCGAAAGGTTTTGCAGTCCATTCTTCACTGGTACCCATATAAGACCCAGATATTGCACCAGTTACAGCCACAAGATCCACAAACACGGTCAGACTTCACATTTTGTTTCTTGGCTAAAATGGCTTTCGAAGATGCGCGGTCCTGGAACATTCTGTTGACAGATGAGGCACATTTTACTCTTTACGGCACTGTGAAACCTCAGAATTGTCGCATGTGGGGTTCCTCAAACCCCCATGTGGGGCATTCCCAGTATGTGACTGCATGGTATGGATTCACTGTGGATTTCATTCTGGGTCCATATTTTTTTTGAGGAGATGACACCTGCAGGTCCTGTCCGGTGCACTGTTACAAGTGCATGTTACTGTCAACTCTTATCATGGCATGTGGTTCCAGTCTTGCAAGAATGCGGATGTTTAGAGACAACAGTTTTTATGCAATATGGTGCAGCACTGCATATTGGTCGCCCAGTAAAGGAACTTCTTCGTGCCCACTTCGGTGATGATAGTGTTCTGTCGAGACCCTTTCCAGAGGCGTGGCCTGTCTGTTCACCAGACGTTAATCCATGTGACTTTGGCTGTGGGAAATCCTGAAAGATCGTGTTTATGAGAGACGTTTACAGACCTTGCCTGAACTGAAAGCCAATATCATTCGTCATGTTGCAGCCATTTCACGAGACACTCTTCGTGCTACTGTTGAGCACGCTGTCCTGCGCTTCCAGCATGTCATCGACGCAGACGGTGGACATATTGAACAGTCACTCTAAAAGCATTAAATATTGCATTCCCATCGTCTGTTTATGATCTTGCACACCATTTTTTCACCTGGGCAACTTTTTGCAGTAATTTTTTTTTTTCATTTGAATTCTCTTCCTCTACATAGCATATATAAAAAGTTACATTACTATCCGTGCAATAATGCGGTCTCCAGACCGCGCAGAAGTGGGAGACTTTAATTATAACCATCCAGTATGTTTCCATTATGTCTGGCATTCATTATCTTATGCATTTGTGTGTGTGTTGCCTTTAGTTCTACTATTTTTAAAATCTAAAAACAGTTAGGAAAATTGCATCCAATGTATGCAAGATGGTATGGCTTCCTGTTAATAGTGAAATGTCTGTAGAGAAATGTAATGTGAGTGGATCGAGTTGAGCAATTTAGACTATTGTCCATTTTTGCCAGCAGCTGTGTTTTTAATTTGTTTTACATTAACCCTTATGTCAGTAAATGTGCGATTCAGTCTCAACTTTGTGGCAGTTTCATTATTGGTATTACTAGCTGTATAATTTGATACGATATGGTCTTTACAGTTATGTTTTCTACTTGGAAGGATTTGTTCTTCCATTTAACCTCTGTGTTCAAGTTTATTTGAATTTATTCTCATATTGCTGCTTTCACTAAATTTATTTATTGTAATTTTTTTTTGCAAACTGTTAATCTAGGCTGAAGCCAGGATATGTCCATTAGGTAACGAAGATGTGAGTAAGGTAGTTCCTGTCAATCTTAATGATAGGAGCAAGGAAACTTTATCATCCTTATTTGCAGATACATCTTTATTTAAACATGATTCACCATATGCTGGGCAGGTAAACAAATTATTGTTCTTTTCAATTTCTAAGTAATTATATATAAGACTTCATTCAAATAAGGATTTCAATTAATCTTTGATGGTTTTTTAAAAAAAGAATATTCTTATTGTAAAATCTTGAATACAAAACAAAATGTTTCTTAATTATGATTTTTAACATTGGCTCATGATAGATCATGTCAATTCATTTCATTTAGCAACATACGCAATCAGTTATTATAGTTTATTCAATTTCTTCATGATATATCTCTTATATTTCATATTTTCTAGAAAAAATCTTTTTAGCCAGGTTATTATTTTGAATTATCTGCTTCTGTTTAAGTAGTTTTAGCTAATATTTTGCCTGGCTTATTTACTTCATGTGCTCCCTCCAATCCCATTCATAGAACTAGTAGTGGAGTCAGCAGCTTTTTTTTGTGTTGGAGTGCTATACATCGTTAATTCATATTTACAGCTTTCTGCTATCATTTATTTTTTCTTTACTTTTAATGGAAACTTTGTCAACGTAGTTCATAAAATGTACATTTAATGTAATTTACAAGTCGTTACTGCTTTAGATATACAAAGAAATTAAGATGCAAACAAATCTGTTTAGTTACTACCCCACAGAATTCTTATACCAGGGCCATGATGAAGGCTTTTAACAGTTACAATGGCTTTCTGTCATGGCTCTTGTATTGTAAGCCAGCCTGGGTTGTTTTGACCAAAGCATTCTTTTCTCATTTGCTGTTGATGTATGTATATTTCTTAGACACACTTGCTGTCTTGCTGTCTCTGCTTTCACATTGTTTCAGCTTCTGTTGGCCTCATTGTCACATCAAAAAGCTAGAAAAAGCTTTAAATTACTGTTTAATTTAAACTACTTTATTGTAATCCTGCATCAGAAAAAAAAATGACTGTAGAAAATTCGTTCAAAGCAACAATTTTTTTAACGATGTAAGGGTGGCATTGTATGTGTTGTACATACATCTTTGAAACCAACTATTTCCTTGAGGTATTTTAAATATAAAGCTTGTATCATTACTTCCTAAATATACTGCTCAGAAAATTTAGGAGATATGGCAAAATGAATATAATACACCCAAAAAACAGAGGCATTTAAGTTTATTAAAGAGCATCATCAGAAATGCAAATGACACGAAAATGGAAATTGCCTGAACATACAAATGAGGTGCAGAAACCATTTATCCGGATTGATCAGGATGTGACACATGAATGAGGGTTAACATTTGTGTGTCAAACGTGAAAAATGTCGCACATTGACTGTTCAGTAGGGTGTATTGTTACCTGAGACTGCTACAACACATAGACAGCAATGAGTCATGGAAAGGATCAAATTGTCCAGTAGTTCCTGTAGTATTCATAACCATTTGCATGCCAGGGCAACATCCAGCTTAGGAAGTGTAATGGGAGGTGATTGGTGACTGGCAGCATGTCTTCCTAGTGTATCCCAAGCGTGTTTGATTGGATTCAGGTCTGAAGAACGTGAAAACCAGTCCATGCGATCGATTCCAGCCTCTTGCAGTATATTGTTAAAGAGATGCACACGTCCATAAAAAAGTTGACCCTAACTTTCTGCTCCAGCATATGGTAACCCTATAGGCTGAAGAATTTCACCCCGATATCTTACAGCATTCACCGTTCCATTTCTAACAACATGGAGGTCGCTATGACCTCCAATGCTGATGCCTGCCCACACCATGATTCCACCTCCACCAAAGGAATGTCTTTCTTTCACAAAACATGGATTCTCCAGTGTTTCACATTCACGCCAGATCAGGGCACAAAGATTATCAGGGTACAGCCTGAGTCTTGTCACTGACTAGAATCATGGACCACTCTTCACAGGTCCAATGAAGATGCATTTCAGCTCACCTTCTGTGGATTCTGCGATGTTCAGCAGTTAACGGAATGCATATCATTGGTCGCTGGGCATACAGTCCATTGTGACTAGGTGATTTCGCAAGGCGTGAGTACTCACCTGTCGTCCATTAGTAGAAAGAAACTGTAGCCACAGCTCACTCACATTGTTTTGTTGGTTCCTTCTTGCTATTAGCTTCAAGTAGCGATCATCTCTTGCAGTGGTGGAACATAGGCGGCTCTGTTGTGGTCTTCTTTGTACAGTGCCAGTCTCTAAAGCGATTCCAGAGTGTGCTAATCATGCTTTAGGAGGTTCCAACCACAGCTGCCACTTTCATCTGTGGTTTGGCCAGCTTCAAGATACCTATGACTCTCCATGCTTCAGATTCGGGTAAAAGACGTTCCAGGGCATTTTCAGGTGACTCTCAACAATTCCACCACTTGTTGTTGATCCAGGAATGTGGAGATAACCCAGCAACTTCCATTTCCGTGTGATTTGCTTCTCTGATGTTCTTTAATAAATTAACTTAAATCCTCTGTTTTTTGTGTCTATTATATTAATTTTGCAATATCCCCTAAATTTTGTGAGCAGTGTAGAAGGAACAAATTATGATGGACCTCAACTGTAATCCTATTCTGAACTAAAAAAAATTAGAGATGAATGGAAAACTGCTACAAACCAATCTAATGATTGATTACCAGAGATCTAAGCAATTCATATTTCAAAATATTTAAGTGTCAGATTTTTAGGTTGCAGATATTTGCAGTCTTTCACATGAAAAACAAACAGGGCAGCCATTTCAGTTCAGCATTAAAGGTTTCTGTCCTTTCATATCAACAGTGCCTTTTAAGTCATTCATCAGTTTTACTGGAATCAAATGATTTAATGTAACAGTTATTTGTTTGTCCTGCCTTTAGGAGAATGGTATCTAAATGGCAGACTACTTGCAAACTCGCACTTGGCAAATTTAGACACATAAATCATATCTTGATAATTGCTTTCTGGATAAGCTAAAATGGTTGATTTAGTGTTATTTTTATACCTTTATTTTATTATTCAGTACAATTTTCATTTTTCAATCAAATTTTGATTTTATCCCATCTGGATTTTGTCAAGAACAGATAGAAACGTTAGATGTGCTGAAGATTTTATTGATCAAATTTGAATTTCCAATAAAAACCATCTTTAAGGGCAGAATGTTAGAATGTCTGCTACCAACCTGCACATTAGTTTCAGTACTAATTACTATTATCATCAGACCCAATTCTTAATCTCCTTTTTTCATTCGTATGTTTGTGAAACAAATCATCTAAGATGTCTTTTCCAGTCTCTTTTACCAGTTTATTTCACTATTATTTTATCATATAAAGTTATTTATAGAGTAATAAATTAAAAAAAAAAATTAAAATTTTTCAAAAATCTGCTTTGAATATATTGAATAGGTACTCGATATGTAATACTATGACAAGCTGTTGCTTAATAAATTTAGCAAAATTGCTTATGCAACAGTTTAGATTTAAATTCCATTGTAATTGTCACTCCAATAAAATTACAAATATATTCTTTTTATAATTAGGATTCAATAACAGAATTTTCTGGTCTGATGTCACGGTTTTTAAGGCCTACTTCATTACAACTAGATGACTCATTAATGTCACTTGAGCTGAGCTCGAAAAGGTGTTCAAATAATAGTGAACACTTGAGTCTGCGTAATGCTCAGTGTCGTGCAGATGGATCTGAAGCTGCAGAATTAAAGTCTCAGCTTCTGCCAGTTGTACCAATTAATCAACAGGTAAGTGTTACTTTTTCCGTTTAAAGGAACATGCTAACATTGAGAAGCTGTTTTTCACTTAGTTTTTCGAAGCAATCAATAATCTAAGCTTAATAAATTGATAACTTTATTAGTCTAACTATTTTCATTTTGTGGAGAGCTTACAGGCATTATACATATCTTAAACAAAATTATTCCAATCAAAGCTTGTAATGGAGTCGCTATCCATTATCTTACAGCATCTTAATTTTTATTTACATCGAATGCTAATTTACTTTTTACGTCTTTAATTACATAATATAATTTGGGATTTATTTTCCACCAATCATAGGAAATGAAATTTATAAACAGTTTAAAAACATTAGTGGATGAATATGTGACTTCATACAAGAAACTTGTGTGCAAAAATAGTGAAACAGAATTATGTTCTGTTATGCATCATTGACATTTCACTGATGCATCTATGCATGTCGTTGGCATATTTGATTGCAACTTGGCTATATGATTCATACTTTTTTTTTAGTTTGTCTGATGCCGAACTCTTTGCAATATTTATTTTTTTCCTTCTGATATTGCCTTGATCTGAATTCTTTCCTCTGTAGCCTTTTCTGTAATTATCATTTAACAGAATTGCTTCACTGAATGTCTTTTGTCATCCCTGAAATTCATCTGAGTACGTATTTCTTTGCATGGTTGCTTGGGTATATCTATAGAAGCCATCTGATCATTATTTGAATCCTGAAGCTGAGTTTACAGAGCTTGCTCCACAGTTTCTTTTGAAATTCAGATGCACAGGAGCATTTTACTTATTTTATTTTATTCTGCTAATGTATTTTTCAGCCATTTTGCATGTGTTAAAGGGTTGTGTAGCTTTATTTGCATCAGTATAATTTTCTACTTCGTTTCTAATGGTGCTATTTGTCAATTTACTAGAAATTGTCTAAATCTCTAGCATTTGGTCCCCTCATAAATTATTACTCCTTGCAATTAAGTTTGGCATAATGCTTTTTTAAAGTATTGTTGCTGTTCAGTGATCTATACAATATAAGCCTTTCCTAATTCCTAAACATCAAGTATACCAGGTTTTAATTTTCAGTTTCTTGCTGTTCAGCAGAATTATCACCAAATAAGCAATGTTGCAGATTACTCAATCTTCTTTATTGTATTCATTTTTCACCTTTTAAGTTATCCATTGCTTTAAATAGCAATAAAGACCTTACTATAAATGTTAGGTAATGAGTTATCTGTTGTGTATTATCAAATTAGTTAAACAATAAAGCTGTTGTAACATGATTTGTTATAAGTAGGGCTCGGATTATATGCAAAATGCATATTTGTTATTAAGAGGTATATCAACAAAATTGTAAGTTTTCTAATCATATCTAATGTTTTTTGATAGAATGGCCTATTTTAATCAAAAAACATTAGATATGCATAGAAAACTTACAATTTTGTTGATATATCTCTTAATAACAAATATGCATTTTGCGTATAATCCAAGCCTTAGTTGTAAGAAATCATGTTTTGTTTCATGGTTAATTTTGCATTAAACTGCTTATTTCTCTAACATATAACTAAGTCAGTTTGTATTTTTAGTGATAATCTGTATACACTCAGAATGTTCTTATTGACATCTGTAATATACATTACAAACTTTATATTCAGTTCAATATCTAATCTCATTTCCTTGGCTGTTTACTTCAGCAGTTCCTTTATCTTCATTAAAGCTTTCAAATGTGAAGGTGCTATTTGTAGTATCGGTCTTCAAATCTGAAACAATGTTAATAACCAACTTCTTTTATCCATGTTCACACAAGGAGTTTTTAGACCAAACTAATCAACTTTTTTTCCTCACAACTCTTGATATTACATTTTATGTTAATAAGATATTTAAAATATATTTAAATCCTCCAGCTTTTTAGTTGCCTCCAGTCTTTTCCTCTGGCTCTGAAAAAGCCAAAGGAAATGACTTTCAAAATTGAATCTTATCTTTAGAATTGAATGTACATACCTTTTTCTACTTCCCCCATTTGCTTCAAATGATTGAAAACTCTTTATCATTTACTTTAATCCAAAAATTATATGAAAAATATAATGAATAAAGAAAATGATAAATACTCATGATAATCATATATAAAGATGGCAGACCAGCCAACGATTTGACCTGATGGATCCAAATTCATGTTGTTGGCACTTATCAGCCAAATTTGTGTGGTTGTTGCTTATAGTTTGGGCTGTTCGTTAATGAATGGTTAATAATATGTACGAAACATTCATCCCAGAATATCATTAAAAGATTGTATTGTGTACTCACGTATAGATTTTGATTTGTTCACATTCTCTTTCTCTTTTCACAGTAGTTTTATTTATTAAATTTAGTCGATTTATGACTCGACAGCAATGACTTTAAGCTTCCTCATTTTCAAAGCACTGTTACTTCATTGCAACATAATGTTAATAAATAATTCATCAAAATACTGTTAACAAATGCATTATTTGAGGAGAATTATTTAGTTTTTAATGAATGACATATAAATAGTAATACTTAAGGAATGGAAAATCTTTAACATAAATAGAAATATTTCGTATTAAAACAAAGCGTTTTCAGGTTTTATTTTCTGTAACCAGCGTAACAGTAAAAATACACGAAATATTCTATTTTGATATTATTTTTAAAATAGATTGAGCAGTGGAGGAATTAAAATTCTGTAATTTATTTTTATTCTATCCATATATTACATTATATACAATTTAATAAGAATTCTATAATTACATACAGTATATTGTTTTATATAAATTGTTTTAAATATAAAATTTGACTGAAAATTATTTAAAATCTTCTTGTTTAGATTGATTTTAGTGATGATCAGATTTCAGCGAGATCGTCTTCTCTTAGTGTTTATTCGAAGCAGCTATCGTCAATTGTAAACAGCAAATTGGCAACAAGTACTAATTCAGGTAAATTATCTTTATTGACTTTCTGACAAAAGAAAAAAAAAAGATATTTTGTGTTAGAAATTAATTAATTTTTCAGACAAATTACATGAATTTAAAAATACAGCTTATTACTGTAATTTGTTAAAAACCCTAATTAAAATGAGACATGTTGAATTCTTGAGTCCAAACAGCTTCAATACTAAAAGCTGTTATTTTATTTTTAAAATTTTAAAAGCAAAACGTTTAAAAAATTATATAAATCCATGAAAAGAGAGAGAGAAGACAGTATAGTTTTGCTGGTTTTTCATAAATAAACTTCATTTAGAAATTTCAAAAAGTTAAAAGAATATTTAAACTAAGCTTGTGCAAGTGGTAGAAATTCTTGGGAGAAGATTGGAACCAAGTGACCCAGAGTTTCTACTGTAAATGCTTATCCTTTCTTGTCGTTCAACTTCTCCCAAGCTCTCAACATTTTTGTGGTGTAGGATAGCTTTGTTTTTCTCTGCTTCATGATACAGCATATCTTTGATTAACAAAAATCCTAAAAGCTAAAAAATTTTGTTCTGAAATAGTATGGAATTTTAATTATAAAATTGAAAATTTATAAATTAAGGGCTTATAAGTCCAGCAATAAATGTAGGGCTACCTTAAAACAAGAATTGAAATAGAATATTGAAAATTGGGTTTTCATTCTAAAAAGATTTTCTATAAAATTTGTTGATTACGACGGTAAATAGATGGATGCCGTCAGATTTAATGGTTAATCTAGTTAACATCCTGATTGCGGGAAAGAAAACATCAGGCAGTGAACTTAAATCTAGCATAAAAAAATAAATAAAATAGCCATTTCTAAATTGTTGAGTTGAAATTGATGAAGTTGATTTGATTTGTCATAAATTGGTCTCAACTGTCACGTAGATTTGTGATGGAATTGTTTTCTGTAACCTCTACTCGGAGGATTTGAGTTGAACTTATATTCAGTAACAATTTTGTCTTCTAATTTAAAGTAGAAGAGTAACATATTTAAGAAATATTAATGTATCTTCATGAAGCCTCCAGCAAATGGATTCAGATATTTTCATTTAGAGATGGTCAATATAGGTGATGATTTTGTCTGTTGCTTATATTTTTTTATTCCCTTTCAACAATGATATTTCTAAATTGTGAAAATATATAATGCTCAGGGATTTTGCTAAGATTGTGATATTTTTAAGATCACAAAAAAACTTCCAGAATTTGAAGGTTAAAAAAAAATTAAAAACTATGCGAGAGTGGTGATTCATTGATATATTTTGAAGCAAACTGTTAAATACATTTCAACAAATGAAAATAAACAAAAAATGGAGTATTACAAAAACTATTACATATTGCTTAAGGAAATTCCCTTGAAAGTGAATTAAATTATAAATCTTAGCTTTTTATTTTTTTTCTTTCTATTACATTCTATTTTTTCTTCTTTATTCTATTTTACTTCCAATTATTGATATCATAAATTTTATATTATCCTTGCTATTATTTTGTTAAAAATATTATGCAGTAGAACCTCATTGTAATGGACTAATAGGGGCTGAAGGTTGTTCATTTTAATGAAAGTCCGGTTTATAAAAAATAATTCTTATAGGGGTTTAATGCAGCAGGTGTACATCAATGAAAGTACAATAGTTAGCTATAAAAAGTATTATATATCAAATAAAAAACACCTTTCAACATAGTAGACTGCATTGAAAAAGATCTGTACGTATACACTGCATTAATTTTTAGAACAAAGAAGGTCCTGGTTCATATTGATTGCTTACATTCATTGGCCTGAAAAAATAATTTATTTTCTGCTGGGTTTGTTTGCTGCTTATTTCTTCAGTTAATAACTGACGGAGGTAAGTGTTTATAATATGCAAACACATTTTCATTTGCCGATTGTTCAACATATTGAATAACAAAATTTAAATGATCTTTCACTTCGCTCACCTTAATTGTAGGCTGCCAATTTTTTGTAAAACTTTCCGTTATAAGCAACGTCCGTTATAATGGGGTCCGTAATAATGAGGTTCTACTGTATACACTTAAAAAGAAAACTTAATAACAGATTGTCAAGCTGCTTGTTTACATTATCAATATATTGAAGAAAAAAATAAATATTTCAGAAATTTCTGGAAAAAAAAATTATGAAGAAATATAACTGAGCTTTTATAAGTGTTTTAGTTAAAATTTAATCGTAGTGCCATAGGTTGTGAACTCAGTATTATGATTTTTGTAAGTTCCATTCTTCTAAACAAAATTGGATTTGGCAGAGCTATACATGTCAAAACTACAAAACTACAAAACTACTTCTCAAAGATGTTTTTGGTGAAAGAATTTATCCCCCAAATACTTCATAGAATTTCAAATTTTTGTAATTTCTATTTTGAATTTTCTGTTTTTCGTTCTTTTTTTTTAATAATTCATGTATTTGCATTAAAATTTATCATTAGAAAATATTGCTAAATATATAAAATATTTTTTGTCTTTATAGATGACAAAGAAGATTGCCCCGTTTATGAGAATGACGACGGTGAATTTGTGACGGACTTGGCATTTCATGCAGATCTGAAAGATGAGTTTAATGAATTGCAGAGGAATCCATTTACTTCGGGTTCATTTGAACAATTTGGGGATTTTGCTGATGATCAGTTTCTCAGTTCTGGTAGGTTTCTTAAATAAATTTTCCTAATTAGTTGGTTGTAGTTACTTCACTAGAAATAGTTGGTTCCTTAAAGTTTTCCCAATGCTTGTCAAATTTCTTAGATCCAAAATCATGAGCTTGATAATATAAAACTTGAGATTTGTAGAATTTTTGCCATTGCTTCCTAAATACAGTTTATCTGCATATTTGGAATGAAGGTTTCAGATGCTGGATCTCAATAATCTGGGTATCTATGAAGCTTAAATCTGATTAATTTGAAAACTAATGTTAACATTTAGTAAGCATTTTCATGTTCAGTAAACCATACACTATCAGAATTCACTGCTTGACAAATGCTGTCCTGCTGAAACATTCCTTTTGAAAGATTAATTCAGGGCTTGATTGATCAGTTGTGCTATAAGCAACCTATCCAGTGTTAGATTTACAGAGTTTAGCATTCAGTGTTATTGACAAAATTAGGGTCTGAAGAAAATTGTCTATAGTAACTTACCCCACTTTACTACAAGTATCTGCTTGCCTACAGCATTGGTCAAGTTTGTTTCACTGGATTTCCTAACTCCTGACATCTGTTCCTGATACGTGATTTTCTAACTCCACCTGTTCTCCATATGACATACCTGCAAACAAGGATCATCTAGAATAGATAACATTTTTTCCAATCTTCAGTACATCTATATACAGTCAAACCTCCGTATATCGAACTTCCCCATATCGAAATTTTCTATATATCGAACTCTTAGCCAATCTCCATGTTCATTACATAGAAAAACTGTTTCTATATATCTATATATCGAAAAAATCTCTATATATCGAAAAAAATTTTCAAGACTTATTGGGATAAAAGTGTGGATAAATTTGAATTGTTGAAGAATGTAGATAACAGAATGCGCAAAAAAGGCATTTCAGCTAAATTTGGTATTCCCGCAAGCACAGTGTCGACTATTATTAAAATCGGAATGCCGTTGCTGATTATCCTACAGACGAAGATATACTGAGTTCGTTTCATGAAACTGAAAAAGAAATCGAAGAACCAGAAGAAGTAAATGAATCTGAAAACATTTCCAAGCCATCGAAAAAAGAAATGCGAGACGCGTATGAAACAATATGTCGTGGACTTCATTTCTTTGATTAACTTTCCGCAAAACTGGCTGTTCAGCAAGATATTCGAAGTTTTTTTTAAAAAAATGTAACTGATCATTGTATCACTGTCTGGATTGTTTTTTTAAAAGGTATATAGTACTCAATAAATCTTTCATATTAATTCATTTTTTAATTACCTATATTAACTTTCATTTAATGTGATTCGCATATAAATTAGAAATTGAGTTTCGTATACGAAAATTAGCTTTAATTTTAAAGTTTTAGAAGTAATTATGATAAAATTCTATATATTGAATTTTTTTCCAGCAATTTGCTACTTCGATATTTGGAGGTTCGACTGTATTTTAGATACAAATTGTAGGCATTGTCACTGAAGCTAAAGATGTAAGCAATGGAACAATAACTGGGTGCCTTATTGACCCACATGTAGAGGAACTGTCTGCACCATGAACATCAAGGAACCACCATTGGTTCAGTGACTGGTGCTTTATATGGTATCCTTTGACTCTTGGACTACCTTGACTTGAGCAGTTTATGAATAGCCTAGATTGTTGAACCCAGTACTCAGATCACATTCAAAACCCAGGTTTATAAATAATTTTAAATGAATTTTTGTATTATATCTTCTATCATGTACAGATTTTCAACATACCAATGTCAGTTGGCTTGATAGAAAATAGATATGTAAAATAATGGAGGTAGTCAAACATTTGATTGAATTTTATGTATTGCAGTGACAACAATTATAAATTATGATTTGAATTTTAATATTGAAGATTTTTGTTTATTATTTAAACTTCATAAAATCTCTTAACCTATTATTTTTTTGGAGAAGAAATTATTTTGTAATAAAAGACAAATGTTTTGCTGGTATTTTTTTCTTCCTGCTTCACACTTCGTCTTTTCAGTAAACCTTTATACCCCTGATTTCTTAACTATTTTTTAAAGTTTTGTATTTTTGGTGTCACTATAAAAGCTTTTTTGGCAACCATGTCTATTGGTTGGGTGCCAAGTACATTGATTTTTGCATCTTTCTTCTTTTCCTTGAATAATTTTCTTTTAGAGAAATTCTGATCTAAAATATTGAAAACAATTTTGCTTATGGATAATATAATAGCAATAGTAATTATTAAGTTGCTTTGTTTATCTTCCTTTGTTTAATTTTTAGATAAAGCCTTAGCAGTTATTCAAAAAGCTGAAGAAAAGTTTGAGGAAGAAAATAAATTTATTAAGGTAAAATTAGTAATTTTTAACTTCAGTGATATTAGTCGATTAAAAGACTTTCATAATCTCTCTCCTCTTTTTTATGTATTCTATTGGAAAAACTTGCTCTGCTATAATAAACTTAAGTAATTGATTCTCAAGGTATTAATTTAATTCTACATGATTTGTATTATGGACACAAGATTCTCAGCTCAAATTTGCATTGTAACTATTGGTTTTATTTCTTTCCCCTTTTCAATAAATATTTTTCCAAGAACTGAGATAAAAATTCTATACAGAAGAGAGAAGCATGTCAATATCTCAAGAAAATGACTAAAAAAAAAAAAATGCATACTCTTGACAGCATACAGTGGTGGTCAAAATTATAAGGACAAGGGAAAAAAATTGCCAAAATTGTCTAGAGTTGGCCGGAAAATTATGCAAATTTTATGGCTGGAAACCAATGATAAATGCAGTATTTTTTTATTAGTTTTTATGGAAATATATGGGAAATTCATATTCATAAAATGTATTTTGAGTTTAGACAGCCATGTGATATGGACAAAATTATAAGGACAACGCTATTTGTGTGTTCTAAAAAGCAAAATTTGCATGTTTGTTGTTCTGCACACAGCACTCCCAGACGATATAAATGCGTATTACGCGATTGCGAACGTCATATTCAATTTTTTTAGTCATGCCGCTCGGCACGAAACTTTCGGAGTTTGAGAAAGGGAAAGTGCTTGCTTTTAAAAGTTCAGGACTTACGGTACGTCAAATTTCGACAAAGCTGAATAGATCGAGAACGGTTATTTATGATTTTCTTAAAAAACCCGGAAAATATGGACGGCAAACGCATACAGGTAGGCCATCTTTTGTTTCTGTGCATGTGAAAAGAATGATAATAAGGCGAGCTTGCTCCAAAAAACAAACATCAACAGAAATTAAACGGGAATTAAACTTAAGATGCAGTGCTCGAACTGTTCAACGTGTTTTACAAAAAGAAAAAAAGGTTCGTTATGGAAAACTCATGTCACGACCGCCTCTTACAAAAGTTCATAAGAGACTGAGGGTGGAGTTTGTCAAAAAATGCATTACTATGGGAAAAAAGTGGGATGATGTTATCTTTTCCGACGAGAAAAAGTTTAATTTGGATGGACCAGATGGTTTTCGCTACTTCTGGGATGATCTCCGTAAAGAAAAAGAAATTTTCGCAAAGCATAGATTTGGAGGTGGCTCAGTAATGGTCTGGGGAGGTTTCGCAACTGGTGGAATTACTCCAATAGTTTTTGTGCAGGGCAGAATGAATTCTGAGAGTTATGTTTATTTATTGGGCGATAATCTTTTACCAGAAGCACCATTAATTACGAGTGGAGACTTATTGTTCCAGCAGGACAATGCCTCAGTACATGTTTCTCAAACTTCGAAAGCATGGTTTGATGCTAATTTCGTGAAACTACTTGACTGGCCGGCCAGAAGCCCAGATCTAAATCCAATGGAAAATCTGTGGGTGTATTCTGGCACACGAAGTTTACAAAAATGGTATTCAATATCAAAACAAGCAAGAACTCATGTCCTACATCGAAAAAGCCTGGAAAAACATTTCTAAGAACGTTCTGAAGGAACTGTCAAACTCTATGACGACAAGACTGATAAAAGTGGTTGAGAAGAAGGGGTGATTATTAGTGTTTCACGCCAAAACATTCATTGTCCTTATAATTTTGTCCAGTTTTTACAATGACATTTTTTGTTAAATATGACAAAACATTCAGATTTTGCATTTTCCAATGTTTTACATTCTACAATGATTTCTAGCATAAAAAAGCATTTTATGTATACATTTCACTTTATTTACTTCAGAAATAAATTTTTTTCTGTGCAATTTTCAGTTGTCCTTATAATTCTGACCACCACTGTAGCAGTTGATCTGTAATGAGCAACAAGAATTGAAATGACAATTATTTGTATAATAAGTTTGCAAGGAACTAAAAATGCATGGGTTTCCTAAACATTAAAGGGAAATTATGTGAGTAAAATAGTTCAGTAAGACAAAAAACACGTTTTTTTTTCCACTCATAATATCCTCTTTACTGTAAATTTTGAGTTTATATAGGTATAAGCAAGATTGATTTTTTTTTATTATTAATTCCCGGACAACAATCATAAAACAAAAGTACTAGAGGAAATCAAATTTTTGTTTGATTATTCTAAGTAATTCCCCTCTGCAGTTAACACTTCATCCAGTGGTCTTACAATGTTTCAGTACCTTCCTGGAAGACATTTTGTGGTATGTCTCAGTGCTACTGTTAATGTCTCAGTAATCCCTTCATAACTGTTAAATCTGCATCCTTTAAGCTTACATCAGATTGAGAAACAGATGAAGCCACAGGGGCCTAAATCTAGAGAGTATGCAGAGGGGGGGTAAAACAAAGGTTCCCATTGGGGCAATCTGCAATGCGACTGCAAATGATTGGTGAGCTCTTATGTTGCAGAATCCAAGAATTGTTTTTTTGGAAGAGATGACTTCACATAGACGTCTCAAAATGGACGTATTCTCAATGCCATTGATAGACTAACCCTCTGATATGTACTCATGATGAATCTGCATCATACTACGACACTAAGAACAGAGAGAACATCATCTTGTGTTTGCCTGGGCCACAGCACACTTTTGTTGGCCAGTTCTCATCAGGAAACAGCCACACTTTCATATCTGAAGTATCAAGTTTTATCGCCCATAGCAATTTGGTTCAGTTATATCCATCTATGGATCCACTGAATGCCAGATTTCTGTCTTGTTAATCAGATATCCATAGATCTCCATCCAGTACATCTTCTGGTAATCCATGAGGTGATGGGGCCACAAATTTTGAAATGACGTTGCATCTGCAGATCTTGTTGGATGATTGAAAAGTACACTGAACTCTTGTCCACCTCCTAGCTATGTACAGGCCTGCTGCTGTTTTTCCTAGATTGATGCTGATTCAACCTAAACTGGAGTTTTAACAGTTGATTACCTGGTTTCACATCCTGTAATGATGCTGCCCATTCTTAAACTGCTTATACTATTCAAATATCTTACTTCTGGTCAAAACGCCTACCTCTGAGGTCCCTTTGAATCTTCTTTAAAGATTTCAGTTAGGGAGATGCCGCATATTGACAAAATTTCATTGAAGAACGTGCCCCAAATACTGACATGATACTTTCATAACATGAATACAATCCAACAATATTTTTAATGATTTTATTAATGCTTAAATTCATGTCTTAAAATATTAAACTTCCACACAGCTCATGTGAGTAGTAGTCTATTACTGTCAAGGAGTGAGGTTGTGCTAGACATTGTGATAAGTCTTAAGGGGTAACCTTAAATTAAAAAAAAAATTGAACCTTGCAGACATACTCAGAAGTTAGCACACCTGGAAGCAGCAGACTAAATGGAATGACACTTGATGTAGGCACTGAGAGAATGATGATGCAA
>JAFIDM010011627.1:0-15670 GCA_023159025.1 Thereuonema tuberculata | reverse complement strand
TTTTTTTTTTTTTTTTTTTTATCCATTTATTTTCAGATGCTGTTTCTCTTCAGATGAAAAAGGATTACTCCGGATTTCAAATAAGGATTTCCTGTTCCTCCTTTCCAGTTAATCTACCAGGTCCGGATGCTCTGACGTCCCTGCTTCATAGTTCCAGATTTCGCCGGAAGATGTCCTTCTAGATAGTCACCTGATAATGCCGCCATTCATTGATATCCAGTGTATAAATTCCATTGTAATCTGTGATTAATTCACTCGTTAATGGGTAGCGCGCTACCCGAAACATGTTGTATTTTTTAAAGTGTTTAAATGTTTTTTTAATCATTATTATGAAAATTGAACTAGCAAATACAAAAATAATAGATAAAATCGATGATTGGAATCCAAATAGTAAATATAAAAATATACTATTTCTAAATTTTTAAACTTCTAAGATCGAATTTCCAATATTTGTTGGCAAACATTCAGTTCAAAATAATGTATATAGATATAATAATTTTAGTGGAGGTCAATATCAAAGAGGAGGAAATTTTTTTTTATTCAATATTAATGGATATAAAAAAGCCTATAAATTGAGAAGAAATTCTAGAGGTGGGGGAATCGTAATTTTCTACCGTGAAAATTACAATGTCCTAGTAAACAGTGAAGATGCTATAACTCATGAAAATTTAATCTGTACATTTAATAAAACATCATTCCTATTGAAAGAACTAACAATTTACATTACATATAAACCTCCATATGCAGACAAGAAAATATTTATTAAAGAATTAAAAGAAAACATAGTAAAAATACAGGAAAAAAATGAAAAAAAATTTAATTTGTATTGGAGATACAAATATAAACATTGGAGAAAAAATTGTTAACAAAACAAGTGTAAAGTATGTAAATATGTTCTGTAATCTGGGATTTCTAAATCATATACATAAAACAACAAGATCAGCTAAAACAACTATTTCAGAAACTAAAACTTGCATTGATCATTGTTTTTCAAACGCAGAATCTTTTGCCATTAATGCCAATATTTTACAATGGGATATCTCAGATCATTATAGCATCTTGATTGAAATTGAAAAAACAGAATTTCAATTACCTGAAAAGAAAATATTAACTATGAGAAACAAAATAATTTTAAAATAGATATTGAATTCTTAAATGAAGGATTAATATTAGTAACAGATGAAATAAAAAGGAATAAAGTAGAAGATCCAAACAAAATTATTAGTAAATTGAATAAACTAATAAAAAAAGCAAAACAAAAAGGTCAAAAATAAAAGAATTAATGAAAAAAGTAAAAGTGACCCAAATGAGAGACAAAATCTAAAATATAAAAAAGAATGGATGAATTCTCAAATATTAAAATATATAGAAGAAAAAAATAATTTATATAAAAAATATATAAAAAACAAAACAAATACAAAATTAGAAAAGGAATACAAAACAAAAAGAAACTGGTTGAAAAATCAAATTAACAAACAAAAGAATAAATATTTCAGGAAAATTATAAAAGATGATCCAAATGCCAACTCAAATGTTTGGAAAATTTTAAATAAAAATATAATTGGAAGACATAACAAAATTAAGACTTCCGATTACTCAAACTTATTGGAAAATTATGATATTAAAATATTGTTTAATGAACTTAGTAAAAATTGTACTCAGAATATAAACACTAATAAAAAAAGTAACAGAAATAAAATAATGACGAATGATGTAAAACCGGCAACTGAACTGAACTCCATGGTATTAGCATTTCCTATTAAAAATGATATAATGGAAGTAATAAAAAATCAAAAAACAAAATATTTATATGGACCTGATTTTATAAATACGAATGATATTAAAAAAATTAAAGCAAATATTTCTGAATTTTTAGTTAAATTGTTTAAAAAGATTTATTATACATGCATATATACTGATTCATAGAAAATATCATACACAATTCCAGTATATAAGGGAGGAAATCATAATGAACTAAATAATTACAGGCCCATTGCATTAATTTTAAATATTTCAAAGATTATTGAAAGTTATATATCTAAAAACATGTACAACTTCATAAGCAGCAAAAAACTTTTAAATAGTAACCAATTTGCATATCAGAAAGATAAAAGTACTATACATCTATTGAATAAAGTAAACGAATATATAAATAAATCTTTAGACAGTGGAAAAATAATTTATATAGCATACATTGACTTCAGGAAGGCGTTTGATTCAATTAATCACAAAATTCTACTTCAAAAAATCAATCAAATGGGAATAAGAGGAAATATTTATAAAATTATTGAAAATTATTTGAAAAAAAAGGAAATTTAAAATTAAAATTGGAAATAATGTCAGTCGATTATATAATTCAAAAAGAGGAATCCCCCAAGGTTCAAACTTGGGACCTCTTATTTAATATATATATAAATTCTGTAAGTAACAATATACAAAATTCAAGTATTTTCCGCTATGCTGATGATGTCATTCTGATTGCTACTGACGTAAACCAAACTCAAGCACATCAAAATTTGCAGACAGACCTAAATAATATAAATAAATGGGCAATCTCAAATGAAATGACAATAAATGGAAATAAAACCAAGATAACGATAATCAAAAATAAAAAAAAAAATAAACAACAATTTAATAATTAGATTACACGAAATATCAATCAAATATCAAATATCAATCAAATAAATGATGATCTCATGACTACATGTAATTGCAAAAAAATTGAAACAATTTTAATCTATAAATACCTAGGAATATATATAGACAACAAGTTCTCTTGGAATAGACATTATGAGTACGTAATTGGAAAGTTAAATTCATATTCATTTCTATTTTACCATATTAAAAATACATTCCCATTTAAGCAAAAACTCATAATCTACAAGTCTCTTGTAGATTCACTATTAAATTATGGACTAGAATGTTGGGTTTACATTAATAAACAGCAAATGAAAAGTATTAATAAACTAACTATGAAAATATTTAATAATGTTTATACTAATTTTAAACAAAAACCAAAAAAGGAACAATTAAGAATAAGAAAAAAATACAGAATATTAAAAATAAATGAAAAATTTATATACAAAATTTTGATCAAGAATTACTATGATGTAAGTAGAGAAAGGAATTCTCAACAATTGTAATTAAAAACTAGATATAATTGGTATAACATTTTTAAAATTGAAAATATTAAAAATTACTTCGGATATAGATTAATAAATTGGGTGAAGTACAAAATTTTTAGTCAACTAAATACTAATCTAAATGAAACTTTAACATTTAAACAAATAAAACAGCAACTAATGTCTGATGTTGTGGATGGGAATATTATTTATTAAGAACCAAATATATTTTATATTTAAATTGATTAACTATTTGTTTTATTAATAACTATTAATTTTAATTTTAGGATAAATAGATTAAACTTCTCGGTCCTATACCACAGGTATGCAGTTTTATAAGCATACCTAATGGGACTGATAAACATTAAAAAAAAAAAAATCAATTTCTATATGTTTGTATATGTTCAAATAAATTTTGAAACACTAGAGGATTCAAGAATAATATTTTACTAAAATCTATTTAATGCCAAATACTTTTATATTCTGTAGAACCCGAATGTATTTCCAAAATAAAACCTTAAATATCTTAAAAATATTTGGTTGTTAGTTTTCAATCTTTTTGTACTAGCGAATAATCAATATAATTTCTAATAAATATCATAATCTATTTAAGAAGTGACGCAGTAACAGATTACACTGCGACCGCTGTGTATGAGATTAGGCGAAGTTTCCTTCAGAAAGATTTTAGATCTAATAGTTACTATGGGTTTTGAATTTGTAAAGTTTCCGAGATTTCATCGTTCGTTCTGTATAGAAGCTGTGGAATATTATGCGATCACTGTTACGATTACTGCTCCTATGTTGTTAACATAACTCATATAAGATAACATAATTCATACAAGACAGACTGTTAGTCTCATGTCTCACAAATCGCATTCAGTTTCAACAGATGGCCAACGTTGGGCCAACATTCTGTGGTACACTCATTACCAAATAAAAACGACGCACCTATAAGGAATTGTCCGATGGTAATGAATTTTCATATGCAAAGACATTGGGACCGCCCATGCAAATGATTAAACTTTGGTGTCCAATGAATGAATAGCGAGAGCTACAGCGCATCGGAACTGCGCACTCAGCAGGTGTATTATAAGAAGCGATTCTCAAGCTGATGGTCAAAATTTCTGTTGTATTGTGAGATAGGATACCTTTCAACGACTGAAAAAATGCCTTGCCGCAGGATTCGAGCTCATTACGTTCAACTGTCAGAGTTTGAAAGAGGTCGTATCATTGGATTGAAATAGATAGGTTGGGCAAATCGGAGAATCGCTCGTCATATGGGTCGAAGTCATGTGGCGATTAGAAGATGCTGGCAGGAATGGGTGGACAATGGTAGATTTCAGCGTCATGAAGGTAGCGATCGCCCTAGGGCCAGCAGAGCGGGAGGATAGAGTGATAGTCAGATCAGCTGTCACAGCGCCTGAATCATCGTTATCAACCATCAGACGTGCGACCCGCACACGAGTGTCCACCATGAGCATTCACACACGGCTGAGAGAGCGACATCTACGCTCGTACCGACCGCTATGCCACCTGCCACTCACGTCTGCACACCGTCGGGCCAGATTACAGTGGTGCTTGGCTCGATCAGGTTGGAATGATGCTTTCAGGGGACGTCTAGTGCTTAGCGACGAATCCCGCTTCCCACTGTATCCTGACGATCGTCGCAGACATGTCTGGTGACGCCCAGGACAGCGTGCCGATCCTGCCTTCACTATTGCACGCCACACACGCCCTCAACCAGGAGTTATGGTCTGGGGTGCCATTTCCCTTTATAGCCAGACCCCTTTGGTCATCATTAGCGGCACACTTACAGCACAGCGGTACGTCGACGACATTCTGAGACCTGTTTTGCTACCCTTTCTTTTGCAATACCCTGGCCTTATTTTTCAGCAAGATAATACCAGACCACATACGGCACGTCTTGCTATGACCTGTCTTGCAGCTTGTGAAACAATTCCTTGGCCAGCCAGATCTCTCTCCAATCGAGCATGTCTGGGATATGATGGGAAGGCGACTGCATCCACCAGAGAATGTGGATGACCTAGCCAGACAATTAGAGCAAATTTGGCAAGAAATAACGCAGGAGACCATCAGGAAGCTTTATCACTCTACGCCACGTCATGTGGCAGATTGCATTCAGGGTAGAGGTGGATCAACACCTTATTCAGCTCGTTACTTTGTAACACTGTAACTCTGAAATAAATCATTCAATTTGTCTGAAAGTTTAATCATTTTCTATTCTGTACATAATCTTCCTCTCCACCAATTTTTGTTTCCATTGGACAACTCCTTCTATAGTCCTCCATCGGAACGTTTACCCTGGACACCAGATGGCGCAACAGTAGAATTTGAATCGATTGTATATGTCAGTTTTTATGGCGGGAAATTGAACATTTCGGGGACGTTTGAAGATTACGGATAAAACGATATTCCTTTTATTGAATTATTCTGATTTCTCATGAAATATAATTTCAGAAATGTATTTATTTTCATTCATTTGATTGAATGCAGAATGTAATTCTTAAAAAAAAATAATGGTAACTAAAAATTAAAATATAACTACAGTATATTACCAATTATTTGTTTCCTTTTGAATAGGAATTTAATTGAGACATATATTATTCATTAGTATTGGTATTTTAATAAATTATATTAGAAATTCTAAAATTGTATTTTATTTCTGAGAAGGTATTATCATTTAAATTAAGTTATTAGAGATTCCAATGTGAAATTCATAACACATTGATATTTGAGAAGTAAATAAATTATTATTTATTATTTAAATAAATTATTTAATTATTTGTTAGGTGAAATGCACAAACTTTATTGAGAAAATAATTGATGAAAGAATTGGAAGCTCTTTCAGTATTAATAGTTGGCCCTGAAAAGGGCCTTTCTTTGGTGTGTCGAATTTTTCAGTAGTTTATATCTGATAAGATATCATTTTTATGATTCACGCAGCAGTTATTAAAAATTTCCGAGAATTTTTTAATACAATTTATTAAGTTTCCGAGATTTCATCGTTCGTTCTGTATAGAAGCTGTGAAATATTATGCGATCACTGTTACGATTACTGCTCCTATGTTGTTAACATAACTCATATAAGATAACATAACTCATATAAGATAACATAATTCATATAAGACAGACTGTTAGTCCCATGTCTCACAAATCGCTTACAGTTTCAACAGATGGCCAACGTTGGGCCAACATTCTGTGGTACATGGGAAATACTTCAAAAGGGTTAGAGCTCAATTAATTTCTTCTTTTTATTTACGAATCTGGTCAGGAAAGATACTGAGCTCGAATCAAATATTGTTTGCAAAGTATCTACCATTTTTAAAACATGACTTGAGTTGGTTAAGTGGGCAAACAGCTAGGAAACGATAGTGTACACCAGGATAAACAAACAGCGGCAGAAAAGAATAACAGATTCTTCAAAACTAAATAAATTATTTAAAAAAAAAAGAGTAATAATTGTTGGTTTTAAAACAGGAATTACACAGAATAGCAGGTCCACAAATGAACAACGAGACAGTTTATGAAGAAAAAGGTTCTTTAAAGTTAATAAAAAAAAATAATGTTGTTTTAAACAGGCCATTTGTCTAGTTTATTTGACTGAGTATGCGAACTTTTGCTATTCCATTTTAACATTGTTTTCTTCGTTTGTTTGTGTGTATGTGCATCATCTTATAACCACTGAACGGATTTTCGTAGAATTTGTTAAGTTGCTTATTTAAGGTTCAACATAAAACACAGATTCATTTACTTTGGTCTCTTGCTAGAATGGTTGAACTGATTTCTTTCAATTTTGGTTTGATGTTTATTTGTGATCGAATTCAAAATTTAAGCTCAATTATTTTGATCTCCAGTCCAGCGTCCAATCCTCAAAATTGACTTCTTAGCGCTGCATGTTCAGTTCACACTATGCGATGGATAGCTAAGCGTACATCTACAGTGCAATTGATGGCAATTGAACACACGCCCAACAGCCATGACGTAACTATTTGTAAGCCAATTAGAAACAGGAGCTGATTTATTTGACAGTTTCCTCAAAATGTCAGAATACAAAATATTGCAGAGCATCTCTCGAGAAATTATTTTCAACGTCGAGGAATGTTTCCGACAGGAATTTGAGAACGAAATTTACATTCAAATTGTCTCATTTAAAAGAAATACTGTTTCAATGTTGTTTCTTTGAATCCTGTAGTAGAGGCAACTGCTGCTGTCACATCTCACGTGACTTGACCCGATTACCTTCGTACGTTAGTTGCACTTTAGTAATATTTTTCAAAACATATATGACTGAATTATAAAAAAATATACATGCAAACTTAGAGAATTTTGCCGAATTTTATGAAAATGATGATTTTAGACTTCAATTACTATTATTTCATTGCAGTGGGAAAGATATTAAAGCAAAACCCAAATTAGGGTTTCGATTTCTTCTGCTAATTTACTAAGTGTAATGTGGTTTCCATTGGACTAAATGATGTTCGGTCAAGCTCAATTTAACGATTATTTTAAGTGTATTTTCTTTATTTGTATATTTCAGGTGAATATATTTCACGTAAAGAGGATTGTCTTTGAAGCACATGTTGGAAAAATCGTCACAGACCTTTTGGTTATCAAAAATGTTGGAACTGCAAGCCTTCTCATGAATTTTGCAGTGAGTATACTGTACAAAGAAAATATATCAGAATTCTTTTAGGATTAAATAGGAATACCCAAAATTATAATTTGAGAATGAAAATTGGTTTTGAAGAAATGTTTACCCTTCAATTGAAAAAAGCTGTAAATTATATTAGGTAGATTTTTGAGATGGACGATTACAGGTTTTCAAAAGAGTGCTGGATTCAAATGGAAAATGATAGAGTAAATGGTTAAGAAATAAATGGAGACATGAAATTTCAAAATGTTTAAATAGTATCGGTCTATCAGATGAGTGGATGGACGAAAATTTTAGGTTTGGAAATAAAAAGGTATTTAAAGAAATAAAAACAAAGAATAGAGGATAACAAGTGGGAAGAATTGAGGGATAAATTAATATCGTCCATTTATAATATTTGGTATAAAAATATTTACACGAATAATATAATGAAATATTATCTCAATGGGACTGATAAATGATGGATAAAAAGATATATTTGAAAATAATATGTGGAAATTATAATAATTTAAATATGTTTAACAAAAAAAGCAGAAAATATTTGTAAATTTTGTAATAAAGGAAAATTAACATCAGGGCCGCCCAGAGGGGGCGGGCAAAAGGGGCAGATTGCCCCGGGGCCCCACAAAAAGAGGGGCCTCATGAGGCCCGAGGTGCCCGCTGTATTGATTGAACTTTTTTTTTTCTTTTTTTTTTGGTTGATAAAATAGGATTGACCTTTGTTTTTTGTTTTTTTGGTTGTAGATTTTTGGGATGGGGGGTGGGGGAGGCACTAATCCAAATGTTGCCCCGGGGCCACCACTAGTCTCTGGGCGGCCCTGATTAACATTGGAACATATTATTTTATATTATAACAAGAAATACACGGTTAAAAATGAAAAAGAAAGATACAGAGAAACAGATAATAGTAAAAATGTTATATGAAGGAAAATGTAATATTAATTTATGTATGGTTATAAATAAGGTAATGGAGAAGTGGTCTGATATAATAAGAAATACAGAGGCAATTATGTAAAAAAAAAAAAAAAAAATCCGTACAGGGGATTAATTAATTATAATGTGTGAAATGTATGAAATGTATAAATAAATATTTAAATAAATCTTTTTATTTATGATTGGTTCGGTAACAATTTGAATAAATCTTGGCTCCTCCCCCTCCCAAAATTTTGAAAATGACGTTATTTTTTTGGGTTATTGCTGATTTTTCCCTAACATATGACTCCCCCCTCCCCACTTCCCCAAAATAAAATCCAATACACGGCATTCACTCGAACTATAAATAAATAAACTGTAAAAGGGGGAAAAAAATATAAGATTGATTCCAAAAGAATCTGAGAATTTAGGACGTGAGAAACGAAAATTCGTTTTCCATATTTAATTTATATTCAAAGTTTATTGAAGAATTTATATTTCTCTCTGGTAAAAACTGAAAAGTAATTTAAAGTGATTTTGTTATTTGGATGTAACTATCGAAAATTACTTCGAAATTCTCATATCGCAGAAAAGTAAAAAATTATTTTGGATGAAGTAATCGCCTTTGGCTAACGCAGTCATTTCTGGCCGGATAGTTTCAGTACATTCCTGATAACACAAATGTCCTTCCAGTGTTTTTACTTTTATTTCGAAATTTCGGTGGAAATTTTACGTCCAAAAGCATCATTTAAGAACGTTTGAAAATGTTTTTGCAATTTTCCCTTTTAATTTCCATACGAAGTATTATTTTTTTTAATTGAAAAATTCTGCATGTTTATAAAAATTTGAATTAAAGCCTGAAATGTTTGAAAGGGCAAAACTGCTTATTTCCAAAAAACTAAGCAAAATCTTTTACAACTATCTTACAAAGCAACCCGTTAAGGAAAGAATTAAGATCTATATTGATTAGTTACAACTTACGAAAGTAATACATACTTCTCACTTAGTTATTTATAATAATTTTGACGTAATCTTTGGTTATTCTCGTGACTTTCAAGTAAAGAATATCAAATAAAAATAAAAGTTTAAATTGTTATATTTTTAAATTTTAGAAGTTTAAGAAAAAAATTTTATTATCGAAAATTGGATATACAAAACATCATTAATAATGTTGATATTATATTACTTGTTGAAATTAATGTAAATTTAGGAGAACCGGAACTCTTATCAACTTATAGGTTTTAATACGATTTATAAAATAAGAGAAAACAAAAAAGATGATGGTTTATTGGTTTACTATGAAAAACGTATGTTTAAAAGAAATGAATATTGATACAATCACCTATGAAAATTAAACATGCACTGTAAGTAATAATACAAATGATTTTGAAATAACTTTATTAGCTAATCTATCTTATTTGTAATCTTGCAAATGAATTTATCGTGCTGAAGAAAATTCAACAAGAATTTAACGTGCTGGAGTAAATAACGAAACGGCCGTTCCCAATTCCTTTCGATAATCGAATCAGAAAGGCATTTATTTATTCGTGAGCTTCTCTTGTTTCTCATTTTGTTTTATCTTATTTGTAACTTATGCAAAAAATTGTGCCACGCTTATAGTGGGAGATATAAACATTCATATACTAGACGATACAATAAATCCTCTTGTTCAGGGATACATAGAGATTTATAATACTTTTG
Organism: Thereuonema tuberculata; assembly: GCA_023159025.1. Taxonomy (NCBI): domain Eukaryota; kingdom Metazoa; phylum Arthropoda; class Chilopoda; order Scutigeromorpha; family Scutigeridae; genus Thereuonema; species Thereuonema tuberculata. The sequence continues at coordinate 5,263 of JAFIDM010011627.1, read as the reverse complement.
GCTAAACATATTCTATTAACAAACTCACAAGGGATATGAAGACAAACATAACTTCCTCAAAAACATGCATTGACCATGGCTTTCCTCAAGCTAATGTAGTTCATTTTATTGGAAACGTTATACAGACTGATATATCTGATCATTACATGATAATGATATAACTGAGAAATTTGAAGCAAAATATACACCCAGGTAAAGAATCAAATAACGAACCAAAAACCAGAGTTTTCTATAAAATTAATGAAGACAAACCTGCATGAAACATGCAAGAACTCCTAGAAAAATTTACAACAATACGAATTCAAATAAAATTAATAATCTATTAAAGAAAAAATGACGTGGAAGAAAACACAAACATATTATTAAAAAATCCCTTAATACAAATAGTTCAATCCCTTATAATAAAACTAAAGTAAAATATAAACAGCAATGGATGACAGATGAATTATTAGAACTTATAAAAAAAAGATAGTTTTGTGTTTTAAATGAAATTTAACAAACGTAACAAAATATGTTTAGAAAATTATAAAAAGAAAATCTTATGTATAATTTAATTAAAACAAATACCACGAAAAAATAATAATAGAAAGTAACAATAATAATGATAAGCATTGGAGTATCATTACAATGTTATTAACAAAAATACTAATATAAAGAAAACTAAAGAAATAGATCAACTAAGTAAACAAAACAAAGTTTCAAATATAATAAATAATATTATATAATATTATATAAAAAGTTTGATGACACTTTCGTAAATGCAGGTAATATTGAAGTAGGTTCGTGTAATGCAAAACTTCTTGATAATCAAAAGTTCATTCATCTTAACACCTTAGTTTTAATCCCTCCTACAGCAGCTGACGTTATAGAAATAATTAAAAATATCAAAAATAAACACTAAATCTCACGCTAGCAAATGCATTTGAACTAAAATCATTAGATATCTTGGCTAGTCTGAAGTATTTACTCAATATTACTAAAGTATATCAGAATAAAAACAATGTTTGAGTTATTGAGACACAGAGTTAAGAATAGGAAAAGGGAATTCGCTTCCTTTGATTCAAAATTGCTTTATATCATTTTTCGCAAAATTAGATAGGAAATCAATTTGTGTGTGTGTGTGTGTTCAAATAAATTTTGAAACTCTGGAAGATTCTTCTTGAAACTTCTTTACTTAGTAAAGGGCATTGTTTAATATCAAATACTTTTATATTCTGTAGCACACGGAAATCTTGTTTCCAAACTAAAAGCTTTAATATCTTCATATATTTCGTTGTTTGTTTTCAATCCTTTTGTAATAGAGACTATTCAATGGAGACGTCAAGGCAGTGAAACGACAGCTGCAATAAGTTGTAGACCTAGAAAACGGACCGAAGCCGTCCCTGCCTGAAGAGAGTAGAGCAGAAAAAATCGCATGTCTCCGTTTGTAGTGATGCCGACAGAGTTCCAACAAGCGTCGGGCGGTGTCGCAAGCAGCAGAACTTCTGGGATTCCTTCGCCGTGAAGTTGCTCACAAGCCGAACATCCCCCATCGTCACTACGAAGAGTCGGTTGAAATGGTGCGGAGCTCACCGCCATCAGACTATGGAGGAGTGGAAAAACATTCTTTGGAGTGAGGAATCTCGCTTCCCGATCTGCAGTCCGATGGCCGCATGTGGGTGTGGCGGATGCCCGGCGAACGCTTCTTATCCAACTTATCATTCATTTTATATATTTCAGTTTTTGATATCTAATCGCTTTTGGTTATTTCATAATCAATCAATCGAAGCTTCCTGTACAAAATATGTCACCTATATACATACTGATTTGATGAAACTCATGTGCCCAAGAAAGTAGGCTTCAACATCACGTCTTTCTATCTTGTTTCTTGAAGGTGAGGTAAATTATTATGTTTTCATATTAATGTTATTTTTATACGAATATTAACATTGATAACTTAAATTTTACATCAACAGCATTCAGTCTTAGAATAATATTCGATCTAAGGGATTCATACGTAAATAAAATAAATAAACTTTAAAAAAATTAATAATTTATAACTTCATTATGTTATCGCCGACCTTTTAATTTGAAGATATTTAACATTATATTATGATTATTGTATAGTCAACTAATGTTATAAAAATATGCTTATTTAACTGATAATTCTCAACTTTGGAGTCCATTTGCACTAAAATCATTAGATACCGTAAACCGGGGTGACTTTGTGACTAGTGGGGTGACTTTGTGACGCGTGGTCAATTTTTCTTATTTATAATCTCGTGCCCGGAACCTAGGGAGAACAAGGCAATGGACACTGCCATGAGTTGGTGTCATGTGTGCTGGCGCCTAACAGTCGACTGTCAAACTCTTTGCGCCTCGATCCGGTGAGCCAGAAGCATTGTTGCAAAAGACCACTTTTGAAGCATTGTTGTGTTTACCGTAAACTTTGATTTGCACAGCGAAATACAGATGAGGATATCGTTTAATAGTTATTTATTATTGAACATTAATATATTATGTACAATATATTGTAAAATGATGTTAATAGGACGAGTTTTGTATGAGTTATTAACCATTATGTAAAAAATCAAAGATTGACGGGGTGACTTTGTGACAGCGTCACATTCACCCCGCGATTGTTTTACTGTGTTTTAACCTAGATATTTTGTCTTGCAGTGTACATAACGATATTTTAAAATGCCGAGGACTCAAGTTTAGACTTGTACGAAGAGTTTTCAGATGATGAGATTCCTATCCGAGCTTCACCCACTCTGCCCACGGAAACAGAATATGATCAAGGAGATCACATAGTTGCCAAATTTGAAGGAGAGCTTTTCTGAGGAAAGGAGATATAGAAGAGATAGACTGGACGGTGTAATTGTCAGCGCAATGGAAAAGAGTGGAAACAATTGGAAGGAATCTACAGAATAACTACATAAGTTAGTTCTTCTCAAGAACGAAGTTCAGTGTGAAAATACAAAGAACTGAAACCCGGCTCAATTTTTTATCAAAAAGAAGTTTTGTTTCGTATTGATCCTCCCAAAAAAATTAATAATAGAGGACCTTTTAAAGTTGTTCAATTACACTAATTTAAGATGTAAAAATTCAGACTGATTTGCTTAAGAAGTAGGAAAAAGTGTTCATGTTTCATGTTATATCCAGATTCCTTTTCCCAACCTAAATGTATAATTTACTCTGTTTAAATCTTTTAACCCTTTCATTGAAAACATTAAAAATGGTTTTAAATACAAAGTATGTGGTTTGAGTTTGTGATATTTCTTTCTCCCATGCATTTCTAACTCAAAAAGAGCTTGTCACAAAGTCACCCCCAGCTAGGGGGTGAGTTTGTGACAACTTTTTACATTAATTAGTAAAAAACGATTAAGGCAACGAGATTTATATATATACAGTTTTGTAGAGGAAGAATGGGGTAACCCAAATCACCGGCTATAAAGTGGTGGTAACGAAAAATTTTAATGTTACAGCTTGGAAACCTCAAATTCTGTCACAAAGTCACCCCGGTTTACGGTATGTTATGTTCGATAGTCTGAAGTATTTGATCAATATTACTGTAGTATGTCAGAATAAAAATAATGTTTGAGTTATTGAGACACAGAGTTAAGAATAGGAAAAAAGGAATTCCCTTCCCCTGATTCAAAATATCATTTTTAGCATAATTATGTAGAAAATCAATTTCTATATGTTTGTGTATGTTCAAATAAATTTTGAAACACTAGAGGATTCAAGAATAATATTTTACTAAAATCTATTTAATGCCAAATACTTTTATATTCTGTAGAACCCGAATGTATTTCCAAAATAAAACCTTTAATATCTTAAAAATATTTTGTTGTTAGTTTTCAATATTTTTGTAATAGCGAATAATCAATATAATTTCTAATAAATATCATAATCTATTTAAGAAGTGACGTAGTAACAGATTACACTGAGACCCCTGTGTATGAGATTAGGCGAAGGTTCCTTCAGAAAGATTTTAGATCTAATAGTTACTTCTAGAACGTTTACGGGATTTGCACTTGACAAACGAGAAGTTCCTGAAACGATTTAAAGCATACTTTCTTTTAAAATGATTTTTTTTCTTTAAAAATATTACTTAGTGAACTTTAATTTTAACAGCAGAAATCTTATTTCTTTGTAATTTAAAATATCCGCTGAAAATATAGAGAAACTTCCCATTTCTGAGAAAAGTAATGAAATTCGCATTAAATTACTGAAACAGCTTTACATTCAAATAGTTTTAATGATATTTAATCTCTAACAAATGCATTTCAATATTTATAATTTCAAATGTTTGGGTTGTATGAATTTTTGTAATTTTCTGGTACTTATTTACTGACAAGAAACTAATTTGAATTATAAATATAAAAGTTAGATTGGTACTAATTGTTACAGTAGAGCATCAATTATCCGAAATAATGCGGTGGAGGGGGGTGGGTCTGATGACTGATATTTCGGATAGCCGATCATTTACGAAAAAATTGTTCCAGTAACATTTCCGCATACCATAGCAGTGATGCGTAATTTGTTTGGTGCTGACATTTCATTCTTAGAAACTAGGGATTTTGTTGGCATTTTCTTCCAATACAGACCAGTTTCGTCTGCGTTGTAGACTATGGTTGTTTTGTAACCCTCGTTAAAAATGTTTTTTTTTTTTTTTTAAAGACTCTTTAACATTTGCAGCTGCTTCAGTATCAGCCGACAGTTTCTAATTAATTTTTTAAATTTTTGTCAACTGGAACACCTTCGGTTAACCGATGTTTCGGTTGATTGGCATTCAGATAATGGATGCTCTACAGTATATGTGCACATTACGTTTCATGAAGTCATCAGAGCAAAAAGACAGACAAAGTGACTTTCTGAGCATCATGTATCTTTATAGGAATTGGAATAGAAATTCTTATACAGTAGAGCCCCGATTATCCTCGGAATTTGGGTGGCAAGGGTACCGCGGATAACCCGAGAAAAGACTAAAAATAAGGCGTAAACACGATAAAAAATATTTCAGCATAAAAACTATGTTTTATTATACAAAAAAAATATGAAGCAAAACTTTTAAAATACGTACAGTACAGCAGAAACCTTTCTGCAGAGCAAGAGCCTGCCACTCATCCACAAATTCCGAGAAGGCCTATAGGATTATGTAGAACTAGTGTTTTACGTGAACTGAATATCAGTAGGAACATTAGTAGAGGCGTACATTTGATGATTTTTTAAAAAACTTTATACATACATTAAAATATACAATTACGATCGTTTCGCA
>JAFIDM010011626.1:3362-16222 GCA_023159025.1 Thereuonema tuberculata | reverse complement strand
GGTGGCAAAAGCAACAGCACAGACTCCTGTCCCGGAGAAACTAGAAGTACGTCTGACAGTTGGTCGGGTGGCGATAGCCACAACACAATCTCCAGTCTCGGAGAAAGAAGGAAATCGTCTGACAGTTGGTCGGGTGGCAAAGGCCACAGAACAATCTCCAATCCCGGAGATAAGGAGAGTACGTTTGGAAGTTGGACGGGTGGCGACCGCCACAGCAGAGTCTCCAGCTACGAAGGAGCAAGTAGTTCGTTTTGGCGACAGCCAGTCGCAATTGAGAAGTTTACTCAAAAGTGAAGGACAGTTAGCCCGAGAGGCTAAGAAGCGTTTTGGTTGGACGAAGGACCATACCGTTCTCCCCAACTAACAGAAGATTCTTCCAGCCAGGAAGGAGAGGGATACCTACGGTTACGAAGAAGCCATTCGTTCCCGCAGAAAGTGCACCGGAGCCCGCAGCCTTACCGAGTCGACCAGGCCTAAAGAGTACGGTTACGAAGAAGCCATTCGTAGCCGCAGAAAGTGCACCGGTGCCCGCAGCATTACCGAGGCGACCGAACCCAGGAAGACGCGACTACGGGAGAAGCAGTTCCCTAGCCGCATCAGAGTCACCTTTCGCCGCCAAGAACCTGCGACGACCGGGCGTCAACAGGAAAGTGAATTGCAGCCGTGAAGTTCTGCAATCAACGTGCAGTGTGTGAAGAGGGCAACCCTGAGCCCAAGAGAAGGACAAATAGAATTTGGTGCAGATTTTGAGTTGAACTATAAAGAAATAAAATTTAATTTAACCCATTCTGTTCTCCATTCACACAGGTGAAGCCATAGTCTCGATCATCGCAGTAAAGTCCCCCCTAGCCGCCGGCGGTGAGTTGAAGTACATCTCCGAGCCCCACATGCCGGTAGCATTTATTGGCACCCGAATGGGGGATACGATACTCCACGGTAGCAATATCATTTTGATATTTTGTGCATAAGATATCCATACAATCATTAAATTGGACGTGAGGCATTTAAAATTAAAAATAATCCAAAATCCTTTCGAACTTCACCGTAAGTGGCGCTTCTCCGTAATAATTCTGAAATTAATACATCACAAAAACGTTATGTACGTTTACGACAAAATTTTCTTTTGCATTAATGTGTTTCATTTAACGATGTTTCTTCAAACCGCAATTTTCTTTTTTTTATTCTCGTCTTTCGATACTTCCGGTTTTTCGTCAATAAGTTGGCACAGTTCTCAATATCGTCGAAGTTGTTCCTGACAGTCATTATAAAATTGGAAGCGATTTTAGCAGATTTGTTCCTAACAATAAGTTGTACTGGGTGTCCTGCAATGATTTACTTGTTACTATTTATTCTTTCAAATAATTTATTCCATAAAACAGTGCTGTTTTATGATAACAATGCTGTTTCATAATTGTTGAAAAATTCTGTCAATTTTTTCGCCTCCGATTTTGCTTATAGATTTTTCACTATCGGACGTATTAATTTGGATTAGAACTTCTTTCATATTTTGGTAATTACAATTTAATGCAGAAACAGTGTAGAATACTTCCACAGCTTAAATATGGCACTCGCAGTTATTACCATTATTTTTAGAGCAAATTAACACTGTCACGAGTAAAAAAATTAATTGTGAACAATAAAACATAACAAAAAAAATGTAATAAATGAATTCTGACAAAGATAATTAAAAACCGCTATTAATTTTGTCAGGGAATGTACAGCAGTAATACAAGATCTGAAACTTAAATTCAATATTTCCTCCTAATCCTATCCTAAAAGTGGATTGAAATGCACTTGCTGGCATGCTGGGCCCATTCCAGTAATGCCTGAAAATACAAAGAAAATGTACACAAGTACTAGTAAAAATAAATCTTTAATTATCGGAATAAATAGAAAATATACACAAATGAAAGAAACTTTTCTATTACTGTGGATTATTCGAAAATGTTTCTTGCACTGATATCTTTTCTGTATGTTAGAAAAACAAAGAACTTATATATACATATAATAGGGCTGTTTCCCCAATGGAAGCCTAATCACAGGGATTGTGTTGGCAAGACAAGAAAAACAAATATCCATTTTTAATAAGCAAAATCGCCACAGAATAAATGAGAAAAAAAAAAAGAAAAAAACAAGCAACGAATTAAAATCAAAACGAAAAAATAGCTCAACAAGAAGAGAGGGACTAACATCAAATTTATCAAGATTTTCAATAATCTAGCCGAGACTTCCACTCGAGAACACATCTTCATTTTACTGGCCAGTTATCATGAAAAATTATGGATTAAAGTAATTGTTTTAGCTTTCCTAATTCTAATGGATAAATTACAGGTATTTGAAGCAGATCAAAAATGCTGTAAAGTTGTTTTGATTTTTTCTGCTGATTAAAAACTACACACTTATATATATAATTTGAAAATGATTGTTTTTAAAACAAAAGAAGTTTAGAAAAAAGTTTAGAAAAAAAATGCTCTATGCAAACATTGTAAAGCAGAATAACTCTATACAGACGGTAAAAGCTAAAAAGTAATTGAAATAAAACATAGATTCATTATTAAAAAAAAAGCCTAGAAGTGATAGGCTAATTGATACAGTTTTATTCGGTTAAGACAACAGCCCGGCCCCTTTGACGGCTGGGCCTCGGTGGTGTGGGACCAACTGATCCCCTTGTGGGAGCCCTGATTTCATGTTAGGACGAAAAATTCGTTCTAAGATCTGTGGTACAGGTACCCACGTATTCACATACGGAATCTAATTAATATTACTAGTAATGTTTATTAGTAACATTATTAATTAATATTAATATTACTAATTTGGGGAACTTGCAGATTGAATACATAAAAGTTATTTTAAAGTTATTCTAATTAGGTTATTACATATGCTTACTTGATAACAAAACAAATATACTACACTTCTAAAATGTTATTCCATGAAACATGTTTGAACTGGTTCTTGAACGCGTTCCTGAATACGTGAATGCGTGAAATATGACTGTTAGGGTTGCCATCCGCAAAACATGTCATAGCTGGCGTTATTCATTTGTCAATTTAATTTAGGGAATATTGCTTAATTATTAAATATTTTTAATATGAAAAAAATAATAATTAAATAAAATAATTTGTTTTTATTTTGAGAGCTGATTTTTTATGGCTCCCTTGATTTGTAAGGCCCGAGGCGCGCGTCTCCTGCGCCTGTACAAAAATCCGCCACTGTCTAAATAAGAACTTTAAGGTAATGTCATTTGCATTCGATGAAATATAGCTCTTTTGTATAATAAACAATATTTTGTTTTAAGCTGTAGTGGAATCACAGCCTTTCACGTCTTCGAGTTAACCGTCAATATGGGTAACTCCTGCTGAAAGTCGTAAGTGGACGAAACAGCTGTCCTAGATTCGCTTTGACGATAGCGAAGGCGTGAATGAATTGTGCAATCACATTATTGCTTTTCTCGTTTCAATTTGTGCACGTTAAACTCTCCCCCATATAAAAAGTTAGAAATTTTTTTTCATTTAAACAATGTTTTCATTAGCCAAAAAATAATTTAGAAATAAATAATCGTGGCCAAATGTCTGAATTCCATCGGTCAGTTGTTAATTTTAAAAAATCGTCAATTCAAATGCATTATAAAATGGTAAGAATTATAGCCAATTCTAACATTCATTCTGCCGAAAATCTGGTCCTTTCGTGTAAACAGATATATTCATTTATTTCAAGGTTATTAGATAGTAGAGAAGGTTGTCTCCGCCGAGAAAGCGTTTTCTATTGGCTAGCCCGTTGACGTCACTGGGTTGGAAGGCGAGGCAAACGTCAGCCTGGATGGAAAGGTTGATCGTAGCTTTAGTGTAACCCAATAACTATTTCTAACTGAAATTAAGAGTTTTGAAGTATTTAAATGTTTGTCCGATTGAAATATTATTTTTTGTTAGTCAGTTACGATAATTTAGAAAACAAACGGAAAAAATTATAAGATTAAATATTTTGTTTTCTCGAATTCTGACACAAAGTTACTTTCCTTAAAAAACATCTTTGTAAATACTTTCTTCACGTATTTAAAACAGAAAAACATTAATAAGGACAAAAATAAATATTAAAGGAAAAAAAAATATTTACAGTTTTCACTTACATGTAGCGTTTACTTCGATGATGCGAAGTACTTCATAGGAGGTCTGTAAGTGGGATTAATTACACAATCCGTATTCCTTGTTGATCTCTGACCAGGCAAATATTAATGAAGGAATTGTAACCGGCTTCAGACATCTTTTAGGCTTCAGTCCCAGTAACTCAGCTTTCAGATCACGCTGATAATCTTCTTCACGAAAATGCTGTGAACATACTCTAGCTTTGTCTAGATTGAAATTATCCCAACGATACACTGCGATATCCATGCTTTTCTCAAAGGTGGATCTCGTGGAAATCTGTGATGTATAGTTTCGGAGCATTTTGTTATTTTGTAATAAGCTGTGCAATTTGTAACTACACAACTTGCCATTGTTTTGTGTTTCTGTCATTGACAAAACATCGTATCTAATTCAGAACACATTATCACTATTAGGATCTTCTAAGCTTTTCTAGACTATGGTAATCCTTTAAAGAATTTAAATTACAGCTTAAGTCTCTTCTAATGAAATTACAGGATTCCTCGTGCAATTAACTAAATGAAACTGATTAACATATCCATGCACCCAAGTTCACAGACAGTTTTTTTTTGTTTTTTTTTTTTTGTAAGATTGACACAATTTTTAATTCAAATATCGGAGAAGAAATAAAAAAATAAAGCATTACAAGTTCAATAACGTCATTTCTACTATATAAAAAATTGTTAAATATTGCAAAATCAGAAAAAAAAAATTGAATTTTATCAATTTTTTTTCTTCAAATTCCTTACTAGCACTTCAATGGTTTACTTTTCATTGGTCTTTATTGTAAAAGAAGTCAATGTAGTTAAAAACTAATTTTATTTTGTAATATTTGATGCAATAACAGTGAAATTTATAATTTATGTTTCAGTAGTATCTTTAAAAAGATCATTTTTTGATTTATTTTTTTTTTTTATTAATTATTTATTACTTATTTTGTTAGAGTGTCAGATTTCTTCTCAATTTAATATTTCCAATCTTATTTCGCTAATTTTCAAAAACCTTTTTTGTTTTTTTAAAGTGAAACACTAGTTCTCTTCATTATTTCAATAGAAGAGAACTTCCAAGCTCCAACCTTGTGACGTCATGCTCAGATCACAAATATCGCGTTGCCTACTACGCAGCGATTTGGACCCCCCCTGCATTTATTTCATTCACGTTTCTACAACATTAGATTGGTAAATACAGACACTTGCCTCTTTTGAAAGTGATCCTTAAAAAAGTATTCATCTAATGCTACTTGAGTTTAAAAAAAATCTTAAAAAAGCAATTCATTAGAAGTTATTGGAAAAATTATGGAATTTTTAGATTTAAGCATTTGGACGCCTTAAGTTTCAAGCGTTGGAGAAGCGTTTTAAGTTCGTAACTCGTTTGAAACTAATGTTTTTCTTTTCTTTTTTTTTGTTTTTTGTTTTGTTTTGTTGGAATTTTTGGCTTTTTCTCGATTACCTTTTTACATCAGTATTTTTACATCGATAGCGAAAATCCTAGTCTTTTAAATGAACTAATTGCTAAAAGTAAAAACTAAAGCTTTCGATAAATCTTATTCAAACTAGATGTTGTATGAATTTTTAGGACGTACCTAAAAGGAACACAGGTCACTTTCTTTCTGAAATATTTGCAGATAGTGTATCGCCAGAAATGTAAGCGAAAGCATAATTAAATATAAATATATTAATGTATGAATAGTTTTTAAGTTTATCCGAACATTATGAGCTATCGAAAACAGAAAACTTAACACATTAATCATTAAAAGAAACCGTAAGTTAATTGCTATTAATTTCTAGCAAAGTTTTAAAGAACGTCAAAGATCATTCTTGAAAAATTGTGTATTGTAATATTCACTAGCGAAATGGTAAAAGAGAAATCATATTATTTTCCCATTGTCATTTAATTTGATCTGATAATATTATTACAGGGTGATTCAAAATTCAAAAGTTTTGTGTTTGAGAGAGCTTATAATGTTCAGATAAACTATTGTCTGAGTTTTTGTTTTGAAAAAGTGTTTTCGCTCTTAGTACGTCTCACATCTTTGCAATGCACCAAAACTCCTTCAGTATATTCTTCAAATTGTAATCCGCGTCGGATTGTTTCGAATGATTTTAGCATTTCATCATACGAAGGTTTTTTGATTTCTGCATCATGATCATTTCCATTTTCATTATCTTCATCTTAATTCATAGCTGTATTGTTTTTTTTTTTTTCACACTGTCCAAAATATCCGATTCAGTTAGTGTTTCCGAGGTCTCAACTTCAAAATGAAGTGAAAGATAATCATCAATCAGCACATCATCGTTAATTTCTTCTTTGTCCCTCAGCTGTATCCACATTTCTTTCATTTCCTCTAAAGGAATAATAGTAATAAAAACATTTCAAGGAGAAAAAAAAATAGATACACGAAAAAGTTCGTTAAATAGAATGTGGAGGTTTTTTTACGAAGAAATTAGCAAAATGTTCTTGGTTCCAAAGAAAAGTTCGCAAAATAAAGAAATTCGAAAAATAGAGGTTCGTTAAATAGAGGTCCGACTGTACCTTAATTTATAATATTATAAACGAAGCAATAAAGAGTGCACGGTCCTCTTTATTACTTATTGAATTGATAAATTAACTAAATTATCTACATTTAAAATTAAATTGATAAAAAGAAACTTACAGTAGCTATATTAACTAATTTTAAATTGAAAAATATTAAAAGAGCAAAATCCATAATATTGAGTTAAAGTATAAACATATATACTTTATATCTCCATAGAAACAGTGATTTGTTTTTTGATATTGGTATTTTCAACTCCCAGATCACTGTCCGGCTTTAAATGTTTTAGTAATATGAGTTAATTTTTTTCTTTTATTCTCTGCATTCTAAATTTCAAAATTGCAAATGATTGATTGAAATCTTTGCTTTGCGAAACTCGAAGACGCAGCATCAAGTTTTGCCTTTCAGATTTATATATATATATATATCTATCGTATATGCTCCAATAAACGCCGAGGCTCTTATTGTCGCCGGTCTCTAATAAGCGCCGGGCTGCAGAGGGGATACGGCCAAATAGTAGCCGGTCTCTAACAGTAGCCGGGTCTTTGATATTTGCCTACAGGTACTAGTGTAAGCGTCCGTATCTTTATAGTCGTGCGTAAAACCTTACTGTACATTGCCTTACAAAATGCCGCCGAAACGGTCATTTGACATTGCCTTTAAGATTCGCATGGTGGAATACGCGAAAGAAACTTCCGGTGAGGCGGCCGCCTGTCATTGCGGATTCGGACGACATATAGCAGCGAAAGGTACAGAAAGACATTGCCATTTATCTTTAACAGTCTTATGTAGCATGTGAACTTCAAATAAATTAGCTGCTTGTAATATTAGTCGGTATTCATGTGTAAAAATATTGCGTTCTGAAGGTTTTTGTTAATAAGGCCGGCCTCTAATAGCAGCCGGTCTCTATTCAGCGCCGGGAGCAGAGGGTAGTTTTGCAACTAAACGCCGGGGGCCTCTATTGGAGCATTTACGATATATAATAATAATATATATAATTGGGCTGGTTTCCCGATTGTGTTTTTAAGACAAGAAAAAAAAAACAAATTTTAAATAAGGCAAATCGCAAGAAAAGAAAAACAAAAAAAAAAACAAAAAAACAAGCAACGAATTAAAACAAAAAAGAAAAAAAAAATACAGCTGAACAAGAAGAGAGGGACTAACCCTAAATTTATCAAGAATTTAAATTACCTAGTGGAGATTTCCACTCGAGAACACATCTGCATTTACTGGACAGTTAACATGAAAAATTATTACATGAAAAAGTAATTGTTTTAGCTTTCCTAATTCTAATGGATAAATTACAGGAATTTCAAGCAGATCAAAAATGCTGGAAAGTTAAATTGATTTTCTCGGCTGATTAAAAACTTATACCAATAATACACTTATATCTATAATTTGAAAATGGTTGTTTATTAAAAGAAATTAAGTTTTGAAAAAAGTTTAGAAAAAATTTGCTCTACGCAAACATTGTAAAGCAGAATAACTCTACACAGACGGTTAAAACAAAAAAGTAATTGAAATAAAACATAGGTTCATTATTAAAAAAAAAAGCCTAGAAGTGATAGGTAAATTCATACATTGTTATTTGGTTAAGACCACAACCCGGGTCCCCCGGTGACGAGGGACCAACTGACACCCACGCCCTTGTGGGGGCCGTGATTTCATATTAGGAGGAAAAATTCGATCCTTGATCTGTAGTACTAGTACCACCGTATTTATAGACGGAGTCTAATTAATATTACTAGTAATATTAATATTAATAATTAATATTACTAATCTGGGGAACTTGCAGATTGAATACATAAAAGTTATTTTACAGTTATTCTAATATTATTAACTGATTGCATATTTTTACTTGAAAACAAATGCACGACACTTCTAAAAGTTTTATTCCATGGAACATGTTTGCACTGGTTCTTGAACTGCGTTCGTGAATGTGTGAAATATGACCGCTGGGTTTGCCACCTGCAAAGCATGTCGTAGCTAGAGTTATTCATTTGTCAATTTAATTTATGGAATATTGCCTAATTATTAATTATTTTTATTATGAAAAAATAATAATTAAATAACATAATTTGTTTTTATTTTGAGAGCTGAATTTTGAAGCCCACTTGATTTATGAGGCCCAGGCGTGCGCCTCTTGCGCCTGTGCAGAAATCCGACACTGTCTAAATATGAACTTTAGGTTAATGTCATTTGCATTTGATGAAATTGTGGAATATTACTACAAATAATATTTGATAGTAATTTATAATTAAAATTAAATGGCTTGAAACCAAATTTATATATCTAATAAAGAGAGTTGAAGATATTCAGATTTGAAAATTTGCTTAAATCGAACGTTATGAGCAGAAACTAATTTAAGTAGAAGTGCGGCCTCGCTTTGAGTGAGGAAGATTAGGTGACGATACAGTTCAGATGAGTGAGAGCATTCACTTATGTCAGATGGTGTCATTGTGAAACTTCAGTTCCGATGTGCAGATGTTCCTTCGCAGCATTCGAATTTGTTATAAAAACTCCGATAAGAGCAGACGTCATCTAATGAGAGATACGTGCAGTGCATCATGGGAGGAGAGATATCATCCGTGACGAGTGGCTCGAAATTCAAGCGAGAAAGCGGGCGCTTTGAATCGACGCCTAAATGTGATAGGAATGGAAAAGCAATTCGACTAGAACTTCAAACTGTGAGTAGACTTTATTTATTAAATTAAGGGACCTAGATTGCAAGGAAGACTTGAAAGAATATATCAGAATGGAATTGTAATTTAGAGAAATAGGATTCGTAGAAACGAAAGGAAAATTCCCGTAGTGAAACGGAAGAAAATTAATTATATAAAGCCATTATTGACGTAGTTATATAAAGTCATTATTGACTTAGTTATATAAAGTCATTATTGACGTAGTTATATAAAGCCATTATCGGCGTAGTTATAATAAGCCGTTATCGAGGTTAGAATATAACCCAATATCGACGCAGTATTATTAACCTACACTGATAGATCAATGAACTTTATTATTAACTTATTAATGTTAATGTTAAAAGGATTAATTGCATAACAGTGAAAACTGAACTGTTAGTGCTTCGTGAAATATTAAGAAGTGAACTTTGAGAGTGACTATAAGTTATCAAATTAATAAAGATTAGGGAAAGAAGATAATTAACTATTTATTTAAACCAGTGTTCGCCAAATAATATAATTATTTAATTAATAGAAATTCTAATATCAAGAGGATACTTAGATATTATTATACTTCGAGTATTGAAGTTATTGTACGTGAAGTGTCAAGTGGATACTTACCTGAACTATACTATTTCAGAAGATATTGTTTGAAACCATTATTAATCATCTCGACTTGATATATCACAAGTTATTTTAAATAATTCATCATCGTACTATTTTCAGTAAATTTTATTGGAAACTTTACTCAAGTGTCATTATTCAGTGTGTGGAAAAAAACAAACAAAAACAAAACAAAACAAAAAAACATTATCACAGTGGGTAATTTTCTCCTTTAGGATTACAGCCCCTCAGAATATAGCTTTTCTGTATAATAAACAATATTTTGTTTTAAACTATAGCGGAATCACAGCCTTTCTCGTCTTCGAGTTGACCGTGAATATTAGTAACTACTGCTGACAGTCGTAAGTAGACGAAACAGCTGTCCTAGATTCGCTTTGACGATAACGAAAGGCGTGAATGAATTGTGCAATCACATTCTTGCTTTTTTTGTTTCAATTTGTGAAAGTTCAATTCTCCCCCATATAAATACAGTCGGACCCCGATTTAACGAACCCCTATTTACCGAATTTCGCGATTTAACGAATTTTTCTTTTTCCCCGATTAAAATGAAGGCAAAAACCCCTATTTAACGAATAAGAAACCCCGAATTAACGAATTATTTCAACAGCCGAAAAACATTTTTTTGTTGTTGTTAGTTTGGGTAAACATATCTAAACATGCCTCATGCAGCAGGATATAAATGACGGTGTATTTTCTTCTCTCCATAAAGTCGAAAAAGAACTTTTTTGAGTCAGGAATCAAGGAAATTGTCAAACATTACTCATTACATACTTTAAAATTTCAAATTAACTAGTGTATAATTATTCGCTATATTATTAGCTGCTGAATAAAAAATATACAATTTCTAATTATGGATATTTTTGTGTAGTTGCTTATTAGGGCTGTTCCATAAGGTTAAATGCAGAAATTTTTATTTTGGACCCCGATATTATAAATAACCCCCGATTTAACGAATAAAATTTTCGGTCCCGATGAATTCGTTAAATCGGGGTCCGACTGTAGTTATAAATTTGTTTTAATTTAAACAATGTTTTCAGTAGCCAAAAATTAACTAAAAAATTAATAATTGTGGCCAAATGTCTGAATTCCTTCGGTCAGTTGTTACTTTAAAAAAAATCGTCATCTCAAATGCATTATAAAATGGTAAGAATTATAGCCAATTGTTACATTCATTCTGCCGAAAATCAGGTCCTTTCATGTAAACGGATATATTCATTTTTTTCATTCACATTTCTACAATATTAGATTGGTAAATACAGACACTTGCCTCTTTTGAAAGTGTTCCTTAAAAAAGTATTCATCTAATGCTACTTAATAATAAATTTAACGTACTGTAAATAAGTAGAAAATGAAATAAATAGAAAATGAAATAAGTAACAGCATGTGCTGCTGCTTTATTTTCAAATGCTACTTAAGTTTAAAAAAATCTTTAAAAAGCAATTGATTAGAAGATTATTAAAAAAATCATTGAATAATATTTAGAATTAAAGATTTGGATGTCTTAAGTTCAAAGCGTTTGAGAAGCATTTTAAGTTCGTAAATTGTTTGAAACGAATGTTTTTTATTTGTTTTGTTTTTTTTTTTTTTTGTCTTTTTATTTTTTAATTTTTGGTTTTCTGTTGATCAGTTTTTTACATCGATACCGAAAATCCTATTATTTTAAATGAACTAATTGCTTAATAGGAAAACTAAAGCTTTCAATAAATTTAACTTAAATTAGGTGTGACATGAATTTTCAGGTTGTATCTAACAGGAATACAGGTCACTTTCTTTCTGAAATATCTGCAGCTAGAGTATCGCAAGAAATTTGAGCATAATCACCAGCGATTAACAGCACTCCTAATAATTTTTAAGTCTGAGAACTTTATAAGCTATCGAAAACAGAAAACTTTTAACACATTACTGATTAAAAGAAATTGATTTAATTGTGATTTATTTCTATTAAAATTTTAAAGAACGTCAAAGACCATTTTAGAAAGGTTGCGTATTGTAATATTTAGTAACGAAATGGTGTAAGAGAAATCATGGCATTTTCCCCATTGTCATTTCATTTGATTTGGTAATATTATTACAGGGTAATTCAAAATTCAAAAGGTTTCTCTTTTAGACAGCTTATAATGTTCAGATGAACTGCAAAATTATTACTTCTATTGTGAGCACCTTTATATCATCTATGTATTTTCTTAGGTAAAAATATTTTTAGTCTATTTATTTTACATTTTGTTTTTCAAACTATAAGATATTTTATTTGGATTTCTTCCAAAAATCTTTTTTTTTTTTTTTTTTTTCGGTGCTCATGTTAAGTCAATGACGATTTCTAAATGATAGATTCACATCACAGAACCATAGTTATTTGAAAATGTGGTAAATAATCTAAAGTAATGATGACGTATGTGTTTATCTTCTTTTTGAGAGATGTAAATAAACATCAGAAGCATTGAATAAATATTTGAATAAATATGAATGCTTCAATAACAAGCATTCCTTCAATTTCAATATTTTTTCGGTTGTTCTGTTAATCGGTTTATTTAAATAGCGCTATATATTTATTTCAATGTTGAATTTTAAAATCACGTTTTATAAAAAAAAAATCTACGTTTCAGGTCAGCACCTGATAGAGGCAATGTAATTTTTTTTCCTTCCTTGTAACTTCACAGGTAATATTATTAATGTAATATTTTAGACAATTAACGTTTAGAAAAGAATTTTGAGAATTTAGAGCACAAACTGTTAGTAATCTATACATGAATTTAAGTTATTATCATAAGCATTTGATGCGTCATTCTGATTATTTTAGGAAAAAATTACTTTAGTAAAAACATAGAATAAATAAATACTTGGGATTAAGCAAATATAATGACTTTGTTTTTAAATTAAAATAAGCCT
>JAFIDM010011625.1:0-19950 GCA_023159025.1 Thereuonema tuberculata | reverse complement strand
TTATTTACTTTTTTAAATGTATTTATTATTTACTTTTTTAAATGTATTTATTATTTACTTTTATAAATGTCGTAAAATGCTTTGATATATAGCTACTACATTCGTTATATTCAGAACATTTAAATGAAGTTTATTTTTACAACTTTCAAAAAATTGCCATAAAATATCAGTTAATATTATTGCCAAAACTTTAATAATGGCCAAATCACACCAGCATATTTTTTCATCATTGATTTGCTTCGTTGAAATGTCAGTGAAGTGTTCCTATCGTTGTGACCGTTCACACGATGGAAGACTATATGATGAAATAGTGCATATGATTGGCGGAGAGTTAAAACCAATCAGCGTCGAGCTCGATATTATGGCGAAAGATTCCCCAGTTACGAAAAGACGGTGTTTAATCTTTTTTTAGAGGTTAAAATCGTGTTTCGGCAACGCAATTTCGGTAGAATTTGAAATGATTTTAGCAAACTGTCAATCTGTTCGAAACTAATTGTATATTGTATTGAAGCATCTCTACTATTTAAGCGAAAGCGAAGTGAAACAGCGGCAAATCATGACAGGCATCAGCGAGCGGTAACGAACTGAAGAAAAATGAAATCTCTCTTTAAAAAGTTGTCATCTGCAGATTCTAACGCATAAAATTAATTTATTTCAGTAAAAATATTGTTTATTTTCGAAAGATAATCTCCTCACTGTGATACTTAATTTATAAAAGCCTTCGATTCACTCGAAACGGTGGGAAAAATGGCGTCGGTTGACTTCTTCGTTCTGGAGTTAGTCTGTTCTGATTGGAGCTTTCACTAATTGCTATCGTTGAAAACTTCGATCGATTTAGAGCAGTTTCTAAATTTTTTCATGAGTGAAATCTATGATGAAAATGGTCAGAGAGGCAAATCACACGATCGAAGACCTCAAAGATAGGGTCAACGATTGAAAAGAATGATGAAAAATATGCTGGTGTGATTTGGGCATAAGGAATGATCATCGCATAATTTATTAAAATATCATAAATCATTGCCAAATCATTGTAATAAAATCATGGTACTATAAATCATTAAATAATTAAATAAAATAATAACTCATTTTGATAATTCAATTAACCGTTAAAAATATAAGTAAATGTTTGGGTAATTGAGTAATTGTCATTACTCCTAAAAATGTAATAATTTACATTACATTGATAGGAAGATAAAATTTAAAGATTTTAGCTTTTATTAATTCTAAGCATTTGCAAATAAAAGAAAAAAAAAGTCAAGTTTATAATTAATCTATTTAGTTTTAGAAAAAAAAAATCTCAAATTCTCTTTTATAATTGTAATTTTTTAAATAGCAGATTTAAACCTAAGATTAAATTGTAACGTTTCGTCTTCCTCAGTCTAAGGATGCTCCATTGGTATGAAAATACTAATTACAAATTCAGAACAACTGTTTAAACAGGTTCCTGACACTTTAAATCCTAATTACAATTATTAGTGGTTTCGAGAATATTACTTATTGCATTCGTGAATGTACCTTCACTTCCTTTCGATGTGTTTATTTCTAATGTAAATTTCCATTTCAAATACAGTTATTATCCAGATGATGATCTCGATTAATGTGGAAGTAGGACATTGTAATGAAAGAAGATATGTACAGTGAAACACTAAAAATAACTATTAGGTTAGGAATGATTAGAGGACAACCTGACTTCTTGTTTCAAAATGTATTTTCCTCATTTTCAAAATGTATCTCATGTACGTGGCAGGTTTAGATGGTTACCACAGATATCTACGGAAAGCTCATTTGGTGAGAGTATTGCAAAGTATTAAAATACATTATCTTTTCCACATTCGTCGAATTCAGATTAACTGATATCTTTCAGGATTTTTATTTTATATTAAGTAATAATATTAAATATGTATGTAATAAAGAATAGAGATTTAATGATCATGATAACATGAAGATCATTGTTTGTTCTTTTTTTTCTTATTATTTCTAAGAATCTAAAACTAATCTATATTGAAAATTCCTCATAATTCCATTCATGTACAGTTGATAATTATAGTTAAAGTGTAGTGATTACTATTTTTAAAAATCTTAATAACCACTAATATACCTTACATAATGATTTGTTATAAAGAAATTACGTTATCTAAGTATTAACAAATTTAGATAATATAGTCTATTTGCATTGAATTTTCTTAGAATATAGACATATTTAGTCCATTATTTTAATAATAAATTTATTAATAAACTAAAACTTAATGGAAATGTATTGATTATATTAATATGATTAAAAGGATTATAAGAAGTCAAGCAAATAGTTTTTTTCCTTAATTTCTTCTTAAGCCTTCTTAATCATGTTTCCCAATTTCTTACCTTTGATTTCTAAATATTTTTCCAAGCTATAATTTTATAAGATTTTTAAGTCAGTCAGTAAAGTCTTAAAATCAAGAAAATACGTTTTTATTGTATTCCGATGAACTATATGATTAAATACTCAAGTATCTCCCAAAATATGTCTGAGTAATTCTTCATCAGCATTTCAGTTATGACGTCATTTACTGTTATAGATTATTTTTTAATCAAGTTCTGAAAGAGTCTCAGAAATCTGGTTCTTCTTAATTCTCATCAACAGGTGACATTAGCTTTCAACTTTAATTTAATCCCTTTCTCAAGAATCGTCTGTTGCAAGAGTAAGTTTCTTTATATCCATTTCTAATTGAAAAAATTGCATAGAATTATTTTGGAGTTTATGGATTAGTGGTTGCAAATAAAAGTTGGAAGGGATCGAAAGATTGTAAGATATTACAAAAATTACAAATTTATGTATTTATTATGTTTTATGTATACATTTAAGCTTATATCGTCAAGAGCAATTACCGAGGACTTTTGCATATATAAAATGCGTATTTTAACAATGTTTTTTCCTTTTAGAGCATATTTTGATAAATAAGGGTATATTTTTTAAAGTAAAAATAAGACGTATTTATTTGGATATTTAAGGGATTTTGTTTTAACGATGTCAGCTTGTCTTTTTCTTTTTCTTTATTTGTATTTTGGAGGGAAAGGCTTGATCGAAAGATATGATCCCCCTCCTTTTTTGTTTTTGTTTTTAGTTGAAACATATCACTGGTCTTTTCTTTTTTGCTTGAATACGTTAGTTTTTTAGGTCTTACTTCAGTTATACTTTTAATTGTTCAATATTATTTATTTTTCAATTAGTCAAGCAAATGTCTATATTTTTAGATTATAGAAATGCTAAATTGATCAGATCTTATTGATAACTAAAGGATTAAATGTAATTTCAGCTTTATTTAAAACATACTGCAAAGAATATTCAATAATCATCGAAAAATATTATAGCTCTTAAAAAATACTACGAAAATCAAAACTGGTGAAGATTACATAAAGAACATCTGTACAACTGAATATATAGCAAAGGGAAGAAGCACTTCAGTGCTGAAATAGTAGACATAAATAATGATAGTGTTAGTAAAAGATCCTTAGATGACATTGAATTGAAAATGTCTGGTAGACCACTAAATTTTTCGGTTTTTGTTTTTTACTTTATTCAGATGACATCTTAACACTGGGTTAATTCTGTAAATATTTATATCAGCTATTGCTTGAATTATAGCTTTAGCTAGATTCAATTATGTTGGAATGAAATAGTGGATAAATCTTTATCCAATAGAATCTGTGCAGCGGTCCAATAATCATTTTCTTACACCGTTTTTTTCGTTCTGCTGGAAATAACTGGTATCGCTTTGAACTTTACTCGATTTCTCTATTAATATTAGCAAGTTGAATCTCTGTCTTACTCTTCTTCTATTTTGGTATTTATAGTTTTAAGCAATTTTTATTCTGAAGTTGCCAAAAACTAAAAAAAAAAAAATATCAAAATGTTCTAATCATTATATTTTTCGGAATAAATAAGCCTATTATATAATATATTATATAGCCAGGGGATATATAATGTGTGTAAGTAGTGTAATATCCTAGATATTTATATCCTAGATATTTTTTTTGTTTTTTCCAAAGTGCATAAATAATAAAAAAAGGTCATTCACTTGTGTTTTGCATCGAAGGTAAATAATGTGTTCTTAATGCCCAAACGTGGTATGATTGCTTTGTAATAGAGAAACATTGTTGGCGAGTGTAACAGCATGAAACAACAATGTGCGATATAAAAGAGAGTTGGAAGATGACTTTGGTAACGAAATGTGAACAATAAAGAAAAGAAAAAATAAAATGTCACGTGGTGAACGCTTCAAGTATCTTTGAGAGCTTTTGATAAGTATTATCTCTCTGACCTAAGTTAGGTGAATCTTAAGTGTATTTACAGTTTTGAGGATTCCGTGTGATTCTTTAATACCACTAAAGCAATTTTAAGCAGAAGACATCCTTGAGTCTACGATCAAATTGATTCCTGAATCCAGAAGTAAGGGATGAACGTTATTTAGAATCGATAGCTTGTCAGTTCTTTGATTCGTGAGCAACTATTCGTAAATAGAGGTAAAGTGAACTTTTGTGTATATCTTAGCAAAGGAGAATTATGCCGTGTCCGGAAGATCGGAGTTGTTGTAAACGTGACAATTTGCAGTAGACTTAATTCGCGAATAGATGATAAGAAGGTAGAATTACAGATAATGTTTACAGGTAATGTTAAAAATAAATTTATCCTGTTAAAAACTTGTACAATAATTAGTTATTTCAGTTAAACGAGATTCCGAGTTAGTAAATTTACACTTAGCAACATCCTCCACTAACCATCCATTTATCCGTAGCTTTAATCAAACAAGTTACTTTAAAATTGCCATTACTGGTGGACTCCCTATTTCAGATGTTCTGAAAAGTAATTCTAAACTTAACATACAAATACTTCATTAATTCCTTCCAATAACCAGTAGGAATTAAAAGTTAACTTTCCAAAACTGTTGTTTAATTAAACTGAACTTTCAATTGACTAAAATTAGGGATTGAACTTAGGCTAAATTGGTACTCAGAAAAAAAGCCTGGAATAAATAATTAAAGAAATGATTGCCAATTAAAGATTAATTTAAAGATTAAGAGTCAGTCTTAGAGAAAACGATTTATAGGCTACTGCCATTTTATTTCCACTCCAATCCTAACATTGACCTTATAAGCTCATAATAGATTCTGTGGAATACAGCTCTGAAAGTTTCAAAATATAGTAAACATATAAGTCTATGAAGACATGAAGCTATAGCAGCAGGAGTATTACTTGTTTTACACATTACCCCATTAGTAGATTACCAATGCTAATTATTTCAAAAAGTACAGCCTTTAACGATAGGCATACTTTGTTTAAGTTTTTATTACAGCATATTCTTTGTTAGAGAATGAGTTTTAGAAAATAATCCTAACTAGGATGCAGGTTAACTAGTTAATATTAAAAGTTGACTAAAGTAGGAGCTGACAAGTTGAATAAGAATGTAACTTAACTAGTTGAGAGTTTAAGTTAACCAGTGTAGAATGTAAATTAACTGCTTAACTGTTAAAGGTGATTGAATAAATAGTCACTATCATTTGAAATAGTTATTTTATTTTTAATTCCTTTGCATGTTAATACATCGATGATATGTCTTAAAAATAATTGTTCTACATTACTTAGTTCTTGTACTAAACCAAAGAACTAAGCCTGTGAGACAAAAGCTTGCAGCTTAAGCCTCCTGTGGACAAGTCGTGTATTTACGTATTCTTAGGATGACATAGTTTGATTCTATTAAGGAAAACAGAATAAAAAAAGGAAACTAAGGTCAAAAACTTTGAAGCAAATATTCCCGTAGCCTCAGTGAAGCAGAATACAAATTGCGGCCGCACACTTTCTCGAACTGGTTTTTTGTGAGTGTTGAGTTTTCCCTTTTAGGTCGAGACATAAGACCCAGAATCTCATTAACTTCTTGTGAACTGAAGGTTAGTCAAAGTAAAATAAAATATTTTCAGTCAATTTAATTAAAATCTTCAGTGAAATATAAGTGGAATCACTTCCTTATTGCTACACAATATTCATTTTTTGGTTTTTGTATATTTTAAGTTTCCAATATCTCAATCCTATTGGATGAAAACATGTTTATGAGATGACTCTGAATGTTATATTCTACAGTATATAATATACATATCGTATCTGAAAATATAGAAATACAGTAGACTGTATATTTCAGCGTAATATGCTGTAATAGTATATGAGTATTGCTGCTTTTATTCGTCAATACTTTTTTTATTAACTTTTATTTTATTAATAATATATTGAATTAAAATTCAATAAACACACATTTTGGTTTAAAAAAATATATTAAAAAAAGTTCAAATACTTTACGGGAACCGGTTTTTAAGCCTAACACAGGACTTTCATCAGCCTGAATCTATAATTATAACTTTATTTTAATTTTATTATATATAAATGAATTAATTTATTATAATTTATTATAACTTTATTATCAATTCATTTCCTTTATAAAATATTCGTATAAAACAGTTTTGACAATTTTAATTTCGATTATAAAACAATGAATTTTCCTTAAAAATGGTTTCATCATTAGAAAAGATAAAGATAGTAAAAGTGATAAATTAAGTTTTTAAAATAATTTCTTTTTTTTTATAAGCATTTTTAAGTTATTGTACCTTTAATATTAACTTTTTATTAGTTTATTACCTTTAATATTAAAAAGGATGTGTAATAATTTAAATTTTAAGTTATATCGATTTAATTTTTTTCATTATTATTATTTTTTTATAATTATTATTAATTTTTAATAATTATTATTATTCCTAATTTCTAAATTTTTAAAATTTAACAAAATTTGGAATCTTACAAAAAAAAAAAAAAAAAATCACATGACTTAAAATAATATAAAAAAAATTACTTGTAATTTCCATTTTAATATGAAATCAATAAAAAATTATAATGTAAAACTGAGTATTAAAAATAAAACAATACATTAGCACTTGAAGAGATTTTTAACGAAAATGAAACCAAAATAATTAAAGAAACATAATTTTAAAATTTTGCTTTTAACATTTTAACCTTTTAGAAAGATGTATGCGTTTTTCTAAAAAATTTAGTTATGAGTTTATAAATAGAATTAGACAAATTATTATTTTTAGGAATATTTTATAAAAGGAAACTCGCCCAATATATTTTAACCATGTGAGAGACATTCTTATTTTTTTTATCCATTTATATTACCGATGATTATTTATTATTTTTATACTTAATTTTCAATTCATAATATGTTACTGAAAATCTATGTAGAAGCACAATTGGCATAATAATAATACGGCAATCTAAGCATATAACGTACATATTTATCATGTTAATGACACCTTATAAAAAATACTTTTAACATAATTTTTAATTGATTATAATGCTAAAGTTTTATTTTGCCATTTAGTATAAAAAAAATAATGATAATTAGTTAATTTGGAAACCAAAATAAATTTACAAGAGTAAAAAAACTTCTTGGTTCTCAAATTATTTAATTGTCAATAATGGGAATTTATATACAAATTTCTCAAATTTAAATGTGCAGGAAAGTTAACAGTATTTTTAATTTGTAAAGGTAATAATTCTTACATAGAATTTTAAATTGATTAAACTGTAAAAGTTTAAAAATTTCTAGCATTTATAACTTCTGTTATAACTTCTCTAATGAAAAAGTTTTTATTTTATTTTTTTTTTAATTTCTTAATCAGTTACGTTTTTGTTTTTCTCACCAATTTAAAAAGTAAAAAAAACTTTAAAAATAAAAAAGGATAGAAAGGGTTCACATATAAGACGGAAATGTAGGCAAGTAAGAGTAAATTTAGACCGCTGCAGTTTCAACAATTAAAAAAAATATAGAAAAGCTCTATAGTTAATAGGGTGATAAGTTTTTCTGAGTCTGTCATTGAAAAAATGCGGAATATAAATTGCAAATGGTCAGGAAGCCTAGTTAAAATGACAGATATTAAAGAACCAAAAGATATGCAAATAAATAAATGATACAGTAAACCCTCTCGAATCCGGCCTACTGTGGCGCCCAGTAGGCCGGATTGCAGAAAAGCCGGACTACCGAGTGTGTTCTTAAAATAACTCAATAACTCAATTTCTGTGAAGACATAACGCCACGTTTAATTAATTTAACCCCATTTTCATAATTTTGCACTCAAATCTTTATTAAAAAAATACAAATAAAAAGTGTATTTTATGATTTAGTCTTATTTATTTTTTTAAAAAAATTTAAAAAATTTTCACACAGGACCAGGCCATATTACGGTGGGGGCCGGACTACCGAGGGTCGAATTTGAGAGGTTTTACTGAAATTAGATATCTTGCAAGAAATCAGTTAGACAGTCTACGGACTCCTCTTATTTCTATGTAAAACAAATCTAATTCAAGCTTTTCTTTTTGAAGATACTTGGGAAAATACCTTTTTGATGTAAATGATTAGTATCATCAACAATACTAATACGGTTTTTTTATTTGCAGAAATTCTCATAATATCAAAGTTAATTTGGGGCAAAGAAGGGACTCTTCCTCTTCTTACATTCAATTTTTGTATTCTTTAAATTGAAAATTCTTGTTTCTTCATCTTATTGTTGTTTGCTACTCAGTAAGCTATTAACATTTGGGTGAGTCAAGATGAAGAATGTTAAAGAATCGCATTCTATCGCTAAAAAAATGAAAAATAAAATAACCAAATAACCAAAGAAAGATGATAAAACATTCTTTTTTTTTATTTTTTTATACATATTTTTTTCTCTCTTTAATGCTACTGTACGATTTTGATAAATTTATAATATCTACACATGCAGGCACACACACACACACACACGCGCAAACGCAAAACATATAGATCAAATTCTTTCTCAAATTTTAACAGTTAACTTTAGCATTTTAACAATTATATCTATAATGTATATTTAAATACAATGATTTAAACAGCTATATATAAATTTAAAAATTTTAATATATAGAAAATTGCTGAAATATTTTGCCATACATAAATTAGTGTCTCTTGAGCCTCATGAAAAATTATTTCATTTATTGAAGTCATTAAAGAAAAAACCTCGCTTATTAAAAATTAATAATTACAAAATCAAGTTCGCAGTCACTTAAGCACAACAAACAATTGGCAATTCCCAATATTACAGCTAAGAAACTTCGAGAAACTTCAATGTAAATACAAAGGGTTTGGATTTAATTACAGACTGGAGGCTCATGGTCATAGCCTCAATATGTAGCCTTTCACAGTCCTTCCTTCGTGATGATTATTTTTAATTACTTGTGAATCTTCGTGGACACAATAAAAGAATGACCGTGGTCTCAGTAACCCTCATGACCATTCAGGGA
Organism: Thereuonema tuberculata; assembly: GCA_023159025.1. Classification (NCBI taxonomy): domain Eukaryota; kingdom Metazoa; phylum Arthropoda; class Chilopoda; order Scutigeromorpha; family Scutigeridae; genus Thereuonema; species Thereuonema tuberculata. The sequence goes on along the minus strand of JAFIDM010011625.1, from coordinate 10,610 downwards.
TTAACCTTGCAATCCATATTTGATGCACGGTATCACTCATACAGGAAACTTGATTGAAATCTTACAATATCTTACCTTGCTATGTTTTATTATAGAATTTAATGGTTTAATACTTTATCGGTGCTTCTGCTGTGTATTACCAGTTAAAAGTATTTTGATTTGTAGTCCTCTCTTCTGTTTAGGTCAATGTCATTATTCCTTTACCACAGGAAAGAAATTCTGTGAAACAATTTAAGGTTGCTTTCCGAGATTACTTAAGAAAATATGAATTTTCCAATTATGTAAGATAGTATCTGTAAGGTATTATTTTAATTAGCATCTTCTTATTTAAGATTCTGTAAGATGTTGTTATATTTAGTATCTTACTCAAAATACTAAAGATCTTCAGATACTACAAAGTTTCAAATTATTTTTTCTTTTCACAAACATACTTTAATAGAACAGCCAGAAGCCATGAATAGGATTTGAAAGTTTAAAAAATGTATATTTTCCAAGTAAAAACAAATTACTAAGGTCACATACTCTTTTAGAATGATTTGCTGATAGTTTTCTTTGTATTATATTTGCATACGTAAATTTTCTTTCTGTCAACATATTGAAAAGAAGCAAATTACAATAAAGATATTTGAAAGAAAAAGTAGGTAAATTGACTGACGAATAGGTTCTGGTTATGAACAAGTCCTATTTTGAGAAATTTTCATAATAAAAGAAAATTGCTTCTCTTATGTTTCTCTTTAACATTGACCTAAGGGATTTTTTTACAAATTGGTTTGTTTCCGATCTAGATTTCAGGTGCACTTTTCATGAAAACCTGGTTTAAACTAATGATTTCTAACCGTGATTTCAAATAGATGATTGAAGTCACCTCTGGTTGTGCTATTTAGTTTATTCAAGTAATAATACCAAAGACTTTGTAGAAAATCTTTCTTAAAGTTACATCTTGGTTTTCCAATGAATATGTTCTTCTTTCGTTCAAATCTATTTTTTAACTATAATGTATTCATTTTTGGACTTAATAATACAAGTACCTCGAAACCCAAGCTTTGCTAGGAAAAATAAAATGAAAATAAAGTAAGAACACTGTAGACGTACAATCACCTGGTATTCAGGTGTCCTTAAATGAGTTTTCCCGAAGATCAAACCTAGCTAAATCGCTTTCTCGCAATCTAAAACGGTAGATTCACCCCATTTCATCAAAATCCTTAGGCCTGTTTTCAAGATAAAATTTACAAGAATTGCTCACTTTATAGTATTTGATATAGTATTGATTTGATTGATATATTTGTAAGTTTCAGATTCCTCCGGTCGCAGTGCTTGGCTTCACTGCCACCCACATTCATTACATAACATAACATAACATAACATAACATAACATAACATAACAAGTTTCAGATTCTATATAGCTGCTTCAGTATAGTTTTCATATTAAAGCGAATCCTGTGATATTGTATTTGTATTTATAAAGTGAAAAGACAAATCGTTTAAAAAAAGAATAATACAAATCAACACACAAATCAAATGCAAAAACAGAAGTAAAAATGTATTGATTTTTGGATATGGGGTTGGATTAAGAGAATTTTTTCATTAAGAGAATTGCATTGATAAACGAAGAACTTACACATTATTTGTACCATACTTTTTTCTGGGATTTAAAAAGAAAAAAAAACAACAAAAAACTGTTAAAATAATTAAAAACGTAAAATCTAATGAACATAAGCTTTCCTAAAGGTAGAAATTATTATATATTTCTCTTTTTTTTTTTGGAATTGATACACCTTTTAACTTTTAATATTTTTTAGTTTAACTTTTTTTAGTTTAAGATTTATCAACAATAATCTTATACTTACAAAAAAATTTGATTTAAATCTAACTTTAGAAAACTCAAAATTTAAGAACGGTAGGGCATTTTTTAGAATTTATTTAAATTTCTACATTTCAGTCCTCTTGATCCTAAAATCAGGTGTTGATTATTTTGTGGGAAAATTGGCAGAAAGATTTACATTTCTTCTTCTTATTATTATTTGTACAGTTAAAACATCATGTAAATACTTTGCTTAAACATGGAATAAATATAGTTGAAGATTTGAATTAATAATTTTAGCATTGTCTTCCTTTCTGCTGAAAGAATTTGAACAATCCTACTCATCGTTCCTAAATAGCAAATATAATTTTTTATTTCTCTTTCTAAAATTTTTTATTTTATTGCGTCTGTCTGGCGCAATTTCCTTTGAGAATGGAAAATAGAAATAATGTTTACATTGAAATGTCCGCGACGGGAATCGAACCTGCAACCTGCTGATCCGAAGTCAGACGTCTTATTCATTAGACCACGGGAACTATAACATACTTTATATTGTTTTTTGACTTATGTTTCCTTTCCCTTCCCCCCATCATTCATGAATGTATTCAACCTTTTTTTTTGAATCTCAAGATTGTTTATTTATTTCCGATCCGTCTATTATTTGCAATTCGAGAATAACAATTAGAACTATAATTGCCGAAACGTTGCAATATTTTAAATATAATATTCTTACTTAACCAAATTCTATGAGATATAATAAAACAAGCGCGTGTACACGGGGAATGGCCCAGTTGAGTAAAATATCATTTTTCGACAAACCTCGGAAACTAGCAATTCCTTTTCACAGCAATTCTTGGGAAATACATGTTCCTTGCTCAATAATAAGACTGTAACATTAGCATCTTTTGATACCTGGTGCCGACATGACTGTCCTTGCATGGTAGTCTGCTTCCCTTAATAAATCCTATGTTAAGTGCTTCCTCTGTGTACATAGACAAAAGATGCTTTTTTCCCTGTATTCAATTGGCATTCTTGGTAACTCGTGGAGTAGAAAAGTGATCATCTTATAGTACTTCTGAAAATGTGCTCAAATCTGTTCTGCCTGCTTAGGACAGTAGTGCAACGAAGCGGAAGACCAACAAGAAAGAAGCTATCTTACCTTAGTTCTTCAAGACTGTAATGTCTCTTCGGGAAATGGGAAAAAAAAAAAAGTCTTAAAAAAATGTAAAAACTTCAGAAAGCGGAGATAAGCTATTTTTTTTTTCCCAGACGGTAATTTTGGGGAAGAAACTGCTTATGAGATTTGAGGTCATTAGCATTGCTCGTGAAAAGCAATCACTGTGAAAAGAAAGAAATAATAATGCTAATTAATTGAATTCACTCTTTTAAAAAATAGTATTAAGAATAAAACAGCTATATTCTATTCATATTCTTAACCTCATATCGATTTTATAGTTTACTAAACATCTCGTTTATAAAGTTAATTTCCTGTAAAAATTATTTATATATTGTTCCTATATTTTGATACATTTATTTTTAAAGAACGAATTTGATAACTTTATGTAGCCCTATATAAGCTCTTAAATGTATTAAAATATTAAACTACTTTGCATAAAATAGTTTAATATTATAAATTAAAAGTTTTCAATTTGCTTCAATAGTTCATTATATTTCCCTACTTTTAAAGTTTTTGTAATTATGAAAACGAAAAAGAAAGAATAAGAAACAGTACTTGATTAAATAAATTGCCTTTCTGATTCGATTATCGGGAAGGAATCGGGAACGGCCGTTTCGTCCTACAGAGGACTCATCAGCCCGATCTCCGCCTTCCCCGATAAAAGACTCAGAACGGCACAAGCTTCTCTGATAGCCACCGTCACACCTGACAGTGGCCCCCAAAAGCAAGAAAAGCAAGAAAATAAAATGTTGTGCTATTTCTTTGTATAATCTCTTAATAATAGATATTTCTATCTACTTATGTATTTATATTAGCTTTTATTTTATATCATTGCTATTCTCATAAGTATAAAAATTAGCGTTGTACTCACGTATGTAATTTATTGCATATGAAATAAGTACTGGAATAAATTCTTTATAATATTCAAATTATAATTCAAACACAACCAGTTAATTCCAATAAGCACTTAATCTTTGAAACTAATCATTTCAAAGTTTATTAATTTATTTTATATTCGTTTTCAATAAAAATATAATGTTTACACATTATTATATTCATACTACTTCACATTATAATAGATATAAATGTTATTATTCTAGAAATATGTTAAGGAAAAACATAAATATCCCATCAAGTACGAAATATTTAAGTAATTCTCTTTTCCTTATCACCTTTTCCAGTAGTAAAATGTAGGCTATTTGAATGTATCTTAAGTTCTTACTATAAGAAATATTCTGTACTTTTTTCCGTTTTATCTTCCTTTTGGATTTTGAAAAGATATTTTGCAAACTTCAATCAGGTTTGCCTCCCACAAGCTCCTGAAAAACCAGGAAACAGGCTTCCAATTATTCTGCAAATGACATCTATCTTATTCACAAGAAATGCATCATTAGAATAAAGGAAAATAAAATCTAACATTCTTCGGGAAAGCTTTCTCCTTTTCCGTTTCCGTGCCCAATTTCACTTCTCCTTTTCGTTATTTCCGACTGCTGTAAACAAACGCTAAGACCTGATTTTATAAATGAGCAACGGAACTGACCTGTGCATCTTTCCTCATCATTTGTTTTTAAAGAGAATTTAATCGAAAAATGATGAAGTCAATGAACAAGAAATGATGGAAAGATTTTCATTCTTCTGTCCCGTCCCTGTTTCTCTAAAAATAATCTTTTTCTCGACCTTATTTACAAAATGCTGTTACGAAATACCGAGCTGAGATAACAGAACTTGTAAACTAAACTTCTGGTTCATCCATGTAGGTTTTCCTTAAAAGAAGTCTCAGTTTAAAAGTATACCGTTAGCTAACTTTAAAAGCTTTTCCAAAAGGGTACGTATGGGTTTGGTATAAAAATTGTAGAGCCAAATAGAAAGTAAGAAACTTATAAATGCAAATTTAATTTGAAAAGGGATGTCCCTCCACTCAGTCTACCAATGAATATAAAAACGATTTATCCTAGAATACTGAAATTTGAAGGGAATGTCTAGCTTTGAATGAGCTTAGTTTATATCTTAGAGTTTGGTAAGAATCATATTCTGAAGTAAGGAATGTTAAGCTGAAAGGTAATCTTTCAATGTTATAAAACTGAAATAACAATTGAAGTAACTTGAAAACATCTAGATATTTGTATTCATCCATACATATTTATATTTAGTTTATTCAAATCACAGCCCTTATAAGAAAAAGATATAGGCGGAAGGACGAAATTATTTATATTAAGCTTGAAAGGTTTCTGTGATCATGAAGGCTGTTCAACATTTTTAATCATCAAATGTTGGGTTCTCTTGAAATTTCCAACCTGACTTATTGCATAGTGAATAAAATTTGGAATCTCTGGTGTAAAAGATATGGGATTTTATAAGCGGAGAAACAAAAAAAAAATCAAGGTTTTCTTTGGAAATCTGTTGATCTATGTCAATTTCAGAACTCCTAAATACAACTAAGAAATTTTGATAAGTAAAACAGATTGGTAAGAGCCAATGTTAATCATAAATTTCCATGGAAAGTAAAATAATAAAAATATTTGGCCACAAAAAGGTATAAATTACTAAGCAACGTTTCGGACATCAACTGTGAAAACAAAGAAAATAAACAAATTATCTTAGATTTTATACTCTTAAAGATATCCATGACTTTTAACTATTTACTCTTTCTGTAACTGCATGAGAAAGAATTTGTAAACTTCATTTCTTTTAAGATATTTAAAGTCATTTTTAAAGAATGTTTTTATTTTTTAATGAAAAGAAATTTCATTATGAATTTAACGAAAATTTCTATTCAATTCCTATTGAAGAAAAATTTTCAGATTATTAAAAAAAAGCCATTTATATATTTCTACTTATCTTTCATACAACTGTTTGCACATTTCAAAACTTTTTAACATGTTTCTGTACGAATTTGAAGCAATTCTATATAGATAGAAATATATTTGCAATGAAGTCTACAAATTGTTTTTCAATGAGTGGTATATAATAGTAGATCAAATTTTGACCTTCTAATACACTTTTTGAATATTTGGTTATTTTATCTAATATTTTGGTTAGCTTTATCAAATCAATCAAACTGAAAAGTTTGGGTAGACAAGAATACTGCTTTTGTGAAATCACCTATACATTCATCATCATTCACAGAAACTATAAGTTAAGCGATTTCATATTTGTTTGTATCTAAGATATATGTGCCCTGTATTCATTTCTCTTCTTTCAATCAACTTCTTCACATACCGGATCTCCTTGCAGGTCTTTTTATTCTTCCTGTTCTTTTGCAAACCACATTATTAAAGAAATGACGTCAGCATATAATCAACTATATCTACAATGGCAATTTTAGCAAATGAATTTCTTGTTTAAATCTTTTCCTACACTTAATTAGATGCTCTATGAAAGCAAAATACTATAGCTTAGGAAAATACTTTTTTTTTCAGTTGTTTTCTTTATCTTTGTTTGCTTTAATTGTTTCAGAAAGTGTTTGTTTTTGTTTCCGCAGTCAGATTCCAGAAAGCCTTTTTTATAAACAAGCAAAAAAATAAGAGGGAAATGTACTATTAACATATTAATATTCCGCGTAGTTTTTAGCTAACTAAAATTCTTCCTAAAAAAATAAAATAAGACAACTTAATAAATATTATATCAGAAAATAGAATTCTGAAGAATATTTGACTCAAATATTGAGACTAGTTCTCAATAAGTGAGATGTTGATCAGGATATTAATATTTTTTACGATGTTGAAGTTGAAGTTTCAGCTAAAAATACTGATTGAAAAAAAACAAACATATCCTAATGAAAGTTTCTTTTATTTTAATGATTGTTATATGAACTATTATAAAGGTTATTTAACTTATAAGTTGATTATTAATTAAAGTATGTTTTTAGAAGTTATCCTAATTGTTGATCAAAATTGCATAAACATTAAATATAGAAAATTCATCAAAATTAAATCAAAGCAAAAAACAAAAAAATAAGCCCCCTCCCCCCCAAAAAAAGAATGTACAATTGGAATTTCAGGGAAAGTTTGGACAGTCTTCCTCGTCCTTCCCATTTCTGCAGTCGTCCTTGATTAAAACAAGTTTGTTTAAATAACAAACCTGGCAGTCATTTAAATTAATCTTAATTATTTTATTATTTGCTTCATTTGTATGTTAAGTATCATTGCAATTAACATATCAAAATAACCAATATTTCTAGTGGCAAACAGAAGTAGAGTGATCTACTTTCTCTACTTTGGTAGATACAGTTAAATGATATACAATAGCGTTGCGTTTTAAAAAATTAATATTCGACTTTTGTACTTTAGTACTTCTGATTCTGGACTTGTACCAAGGAATCAATTCAAACATTTTTGAGTACACAAAAAAATATGGAGACTTGGAGAGTACTTAAATTAACTTACACTTAACACAACGTATTGACCAGAGGCTAAAATACAGATAGTCTAGATCATATACCAGTAAGAAATGGTATGGATAAAACTGTAGCAAGAAGAAACGATCAAAGATGGATAATAAAAATTTGAACATGATTTTAAGAAAAATCATGAGAGGATGGTAAGAGTTTACCAGTAGATCGTAGATAGAAATAATTTTTTGTGGAAGCAAATGGAAACTCCAAGTTTCAGACCGAAGTCCTGGATATATCTAAGTTATACGCTGCAGAGAAATGAAAATGGTTGAGAATTATAATGAAATTCCGAACATCAAATTTACATTCAACCATTATTTATACTGTAATCTTTTTGATATGTTGATTTGTTTCCCAACATTAATTCAAACTCTCAAGAATTTTAAGTATTTATACTTTTAGGCTTCCTTTACATTCTGAGTTAGCGATACTCTCTGTGTACTTATACATATGAATGAAATTCCTTCAGTCAAGGACTGATAATGATATGCAAAATATTTGGGAGAACTAAATGTTGGTCAGGTCAGTATGACGTCACGTTTACCCTTCCGTCCAAACAAGGGAGGGGAGAGGGGAATCCGCAACCGACTTCCTGATCGCAACTCGTGGCCCGCAAGGTCCCTCTGGCGGAATATGAGCGGAGTTCATTGACATTATGCCTTCTGGCGGCAAAACAGTGAAAATGCCAAGCGGACAACAGTTAGGCAATCGCTGTAGGAACATGAACTAACATAAAACAAAATACTGTCACTTACTGGTGAGCGTCTGAAACGCTGACTAGAATCCAGGAAAAACAACTTAAAGGAAATATGTTCATCAGCACTGCCCTATGTTACCCAATCACTTGCATTGATAAAAATTGGGGAAAAAAACACTTTCTGAAATTCAAACGAATATTAGATACTTAAATTATAAGTGTTAAATTACAAAATTATAAGAGTAGATATATTTTTAGCGATCGTTTATCTTAAAAAATGCAGTTTAATTAATAACATAATCAAGTACTAAATTGTTACAAAAAAGTAGGTTTTTTAAGCAACTTATTTTAAAAATGTGCATTTCTTATACTAAGAGATAGGGAAATGTTAATTATGATCCAAGCAATGGGAAATAAGAACATTTAAGTCTCTATCTTTAAGTCAGTGGGAGTAAGTCAAAAGTTAAGCTGACATGTGAGATGCCTCTCTTCTTTTATGTTCCAATCCTTACTTTTTATTTTGCTAAGTCACATGTTTCAAGCTTATTAGGTCTCTCCAGCAAAGACCCATTAAAATAGAAAGCATTCAATTGCATGTAAATGCACTTTTAATTAGTGTTATAATCTTTGTTGCCTCGCAAATAAACCCATTTTAATTTAACTGAGCAGAACGTGTTCCGTATTTATCTGATTTTCCATGTGAAGGATTTTCCGTTTGTGTTTCAGTTATTGTAAGTCTACTGTAAATAATATTAGAAAAAGTACTGATAGTGTATTTAGAATAATAAAGAAGGATTTAAATGTACCTCATGTGTTAATACAAACACTTGTAATATAAAATGCTATCTGGAAGATGTAATGATAAATTACAAATTAATACTGTAGATAGATATATGAAATAAATAAATGGAACGTTGAAAAAAATAAATTTAGTTTCGTGGACATAAATAATAGTGGATGAAAGAAAATATTACAAACTGTTTTGATAATAAAAAAAAATAAGTGATAATAGATCAAAAATACAATGGAGCCTAATAGGTATTTCATTATTTTTATATAACTTTTTATTGCTTGAAATCGTCTTTACTACTTTGTAAGCTTTTTAGTTAGAATGTGTTTTCTTATGAGAAACTCTATAAATTTATTTTATAAAATTCTATTTTTAGCTTATAAATCCTTGTTGCTTTTGTGATACCATAAAGAGGTTTGTAACACAATGTAGTTTTAAGTAATAGTGTACACTAATAATATAGTCAAATCAGAGGAAAAAATTATAGTTAGTGAAGTATTTTAACTAGAGTAAATTAAACGGACACACAGAACTAAAATTTAAAAAACAATATATTTAAAACATTAAAACGTTAAAAATAGGACTGGTTTCGCTATACTACGATAGCTTCGTCAACTAATTTACTTTAAAAGAAGTATTTTAAGTTTATGATATTTATATAATAGTATATATTCATCTATATCATGCACTTAATGTAGATTAATTATTTACTGCAACTTTAAAATGGGATACATTAACTTATTCATCCGATCTAGAGTGAAAGTTTTTCAAAAGATTTTAAATGTTCACCTATCTCTTCAAATAATCTATATCTTTTTGAAAATACTATTTACAAGAGATTTTTTTTCCAGAATTTACACAGTAATTTATATTTAACTCCGTAAATTCATTTTTTGAATATAATTATAGATCATTACATCTTTCCCTTCTTCTCGATCTGTATCTGAAGTCTAATTTTTGATCCCAATCTTTTAAAATAACTCTGAATTATGAGGTCACGTTGGATTTAATTAGTAATAAAGTCATGCAAAAAACAGAAACCTTGTTAATTACAACTTTGAAGTTCAACTTTCAATGTAAAAGCTTTCATTTTTTTAATGTTTATTTAATCCCTAAAACAGAGTGCAATTCGTTTATCCACTGTGTAATCAAGCATTCATAACGACCACTTATCATTTCATGGTATTATTGCTTTGTACGTTAAATGAAAACGAAACTTTTTATTAATTTCCTTTTTTTTTTTTAGCAGTGACCTGTAACTTCAACGACATTTAAGCCAAAAAAAAAAATAAACTAGACGTAGAAATTTATTTTATAATTACCGTTAGTTTTTTTGCATTGAATTACTTATGCAATAGAGTTTTGGGATTTAAACTTAAGGGAGTGTTTACACACAAAAAAAGTAATTGACAAGCTTCGACATAGATTTCTTTAGAATTGATTTTTAATTTTAACAGACAGGTGGTGCAATTGTGACTTTGAGATAGGTTTCAGCAATTGCCAGTCATCCTATCTATTTCAGAGTGTTACTGTCTTATTACACGCATATATAACGACTTCTACTTTTGTTTTAATTAATACGATTTATAAGCTTAAATTTTAATCCTTTGTATTATGTCTGTAAATTAGAAATTGTTAAATATTATAATCTCTACAGTCATCTCTTAAGGGATAGTTCATATTATCTAGTGAGGAAAATTGTTTATTTATTTATTTATTTATTTTGAGAAACAATTTATAGCATAAACTTAT
>JAFIDM010011624.1:0-19951 GCA_023159025.1 Thereuonema tuberculata | reverse complement strand
AATTGCTTAAAAATTTACAAATAAAAAGTTACAGAATAACTGATCGACTAGAAATTCTCATCACATCATTTTCCATTGAACGAAGGTATTAGATGAACAGCAAATGTTACAAATTCAATGAAATTTTACATCAATATTAAATATTACACACTAATGGCGGAGTGCACCAAACTTCAGTTAACTTTGATGACTGCAGTTTGGACGGAGCTAAAATTAGTGGGGGGTGCTGCTCCAGAAACAATTTAGCCTTTGTTTTAAAATTGTGTGAAAGGAAACAAACATGTATAAAAAGAAAATTTATTCAGAAACTTGATAAATTGCTTTTTATATATGTTTTTCATCAAAGTTAACTGATATTTGGTGCACTCCGCCTTAAGGATAGTTTAAAAAAATTACAGCTACTGCATATTGAGGACTAAAATTGTAAAACAGAACTTCGTGGTTTTGATTAAATTAATGTTTAATGAGATTTCTACCGGGTTCACCAAGATTAAACAAACATTTCATTCAATGAACCAGAAATTTATGGCAAATTTACGAATTACTGCCAACATTTTCATATTAAAAACCCTCATGTGGATTCTGTTTGTCACTGTCAGATTCTTCTGTGGTCTTTATTGCAGTGATAGCATTAAAACTGAAAAAAGTAATCTCCAATTATCTAATTGTATTTCCTGAAGATGAAAGGATAATTACAAGGTTATTGGTTTTCGTTAACAAGCTTACAGAACTGGACAATGAAATTTCAAACTTTTATAACTATCCTTACGAAAAGTGGTGTAAAACAGGAGATTCGTTTAAAAAAGATTCAGTAATAAATGAATATCAAATACCAATAGATGAAGATTAGTCTTTTGGCTTCAGACTGTCACACCTCACCAAACAGCGTAACCAGTCAATGTACATCGGTAAATAGAATTTACATAAATCTTTTCTTTCAGATTGCTTCGAAAGCATTCATTGTTAGTTTAGAGGGAAGACCACGACCCTCAGGAAAACGATTCTGTCATTTAGGTTCCCAAAATATTCTTTGCATGTCTTATTAATTATATTGTATTACTCTGAGATCTTAAACAAAGCTCTGGATGGCGATCTGCTGGTTTCAACATCAACCAACGAAATAGAAAGAATCTTCTGTAAGTTGTTTGTGAATTTCTCTATTGTATAATGTCAATGTGGATGTTTTATATAATATAAAATAACTTCTAAAAATCCTTCCTCACTAAATCCTAGATAAGCCCAATCTTAAGGACGGCAGTGTATAGTTAAGACTTAAAATAATAGAGATACGCAAAAGAACTTTACTAACAACTTTCTCTTAGAAAAGTAAAGCGATTATATAGTCAAATATGTTACAATAATTATTATCTACCAAAACCTTACGAAATTTATTTGTGAACTCTCATTGCTATTTAGGTATTTACACAGTGGCTGTAATATACCATTCATATCGAAGTAAAGGAATTTTGATAATACTTTTTATGAAGAAAATATAGAAATTTTAAAATTTGTGAGTACTTAAAATAATAGGGCTCCTATTATTAATAAGCTCTAATATTTCTAGACATTTTTTCCTACATAACTTTATTTTTCCATTCCCAATATGAATCTAAGACGAAATCTTACCCTAAAGATCTGAATTCACATTTATGGTATAATTTTAATTCGTTAAAAGTTTGGATGAGTCTTCAACAAAGAAATATTAAATAAATAAATAAATAAAGAAATGAATAAAAAGAAAAAATACAAAGAAAAAGTTAAAAAAAAGAAAGAAATTAGTTCAATAATAAAGTCAGTGATGAAATATTACCAGAATGTTAGAATAAAATAATTGTTTTAAGCTGAGCCGCAAATAAGAGGCTTATGGAACTTTATGGAAATCCGGCTAGCCGTTTTAACGTGTTATGCGGAAAACAGAGAAACCTACAAATGGACAGAGAAGATAAACATTCAAGTAGAAAAGTCAGTCAGTAAAGATTTTTTTTTCAATGATATCCCTTAAAAAAGAAAATTATTTTATTTATAACGTAAGATTAAAAAATAGCCAACATTTTCTGAAACTAATTAAAGCAATAGTTATAATATTTATTAATAATAAATAATTTAAAGTAGCAAAAATGGAAAAGTGTATCTGTCATAATATTATTTTCCATTTTTTAATCAAATTTTCTAGCATTTTCAAAAGAGAACTAAGCTGAGAAATTAGCATTGTAGTCTTATGAATTGTTATTTTTTCCTACGATATTTTTGGTTTTCTTAAGAATCCTCCAAAATCAGAATAAGACCAATATATCACTTAGTAATGATTACATCTCATTCCTTAACACTATCCCTACTACGATAATTTGAAGCAATAATTCAATTTAAACAATATAAAATCCAACAAGCATATTTCGTCAAAACTAAGTAATGAAACTTAAGGGCGTTTCACATGGATCCGAAAATCGGATGGTCGGATCCACGAATCGGACGTATTCTCTTTACATGGCCCCAAAACGTCATCTATACGAACGATTTGAATGTTACATGGCGTATAGACGATGTGGGAGAGAGTTTCGTGGCCATATGAAAGAGAATACGTCCGATTCGTGGACCCGACCATCCGATTTTCGGATCCATATGAAACACCCTTTAACATTGGATAAAAAGTCGCCTTAAAATAGAACTATAAAAAGAAATCTAATTAAGATTCCCTAATCGAGATATTGTATTAGTTTCATCTGAGTTCAGTAATAGGCTTTAGTCTCTTTTGGTGTTTACAGCAAACATCCTAGAAAAGTGATGATCGTCAAAGCATTCAGTGTCTTCCTCTAATAAATTTTGATCTGCTGGACGAATCTTCTTGAAACTTGTCGTATTTATGGACAAGAGACAAACTAACTTTTATATTTGATTTTGTTTTTCAGGTGGGTTTTGTCCAGAAACTATCGCAACATGGAAAAAATAGTCGTAGAAAATATTAGAGCTAAACCAATTGGTTACAGTCGAATAACAACGAATATTAAACCACTTATTAATCTTCTTAATGTCTCCGCGAGTTTTACTATGATTGAAGTTAATTGTCTTCACGCAACTTAAGTATTTGCAGAAAATGAAACTGTTGTGTTTAACAGAAATTATACAGACATTCCTGACATATCCATTTCGATCATTTCATAAAATCCTATGTATGTTTCGACTTACATCTGAGTGTTTACTGTCACAAAGACGTAACAAGAAAACTGGGTATATTAAAGAATAAAAAGCGATGTCTTCCTTTTGCTTTTCCTTTATATTCTTACTTTGCATAGGCAAATTCATAACATAAGATAAAAAATAGCATACATTTTCTGAAACTAATTAAAGCAATAGTAATAATATTTAGTAATAATAAATAATTTAAAGTAGAAAATGGAAAAGTATCTGTCATAATATTATTTTCCATTTTTAATAAAATTGTCTAGCATTTTCAAAAGAGAACTAAGCTGAGAAATTAGCATCGTAGTCTTATGAATTGTTATTTTTTCGTAAAATATTTTTGGTTCTCTTAAGAATTCTCCAGAATCAGGATATGACCAATATATCACTTAGTAATCATTACATCTCATTCTTTAACACTATCCGTACTACGATAATATGACGCAATAATGCAATTTAAACTATATAAAATCCAACAAGCATATTTCGTCAAAACTACATAGTGGAACTTAAGATTGGATAAAAAGTTGCCTTAAAATAAGTATACGGTTCAGAACTAATACTGTTGTTACTGCATGTTGTTATGTATTAACTAAAAAACATTTTTGTAACGTGATAATAACGAAACTTGCAAAGCAAGATTCTCTCAAATTTAGATGTAATATAAACACAGACATTTACATAAAAAATCGTGTTGATGTTGAATTGAATCAAATTTCGATGCTTTTCAATACGATCTACGCCAATGACATATTTGTCGAAGAGATTTAAATAATTAAAAAATTATTTAGAAAGATCCAGAGATATAGATACGGTTAAGCGTCTCTTTCCATGGCCTTTTATTTTGATATTTCACAAACAGAACGACCCGTTTACAATTTTAAAATTTCTTATTAAGACTTGTAGCAAATATTATTAACTTTTATATTCAATAAAACCTTTAAGCGGATTATAAATATTTATTTATTTTATAGTTTTGCTCTATCATGTAATTTTCATCGGAAACTGGAGTTTTTTTTAAAGAGATGTTAGCATAAAGGTTCTTTAAGATGAGATAGCATGCTGTTAATCGAACTAAAAGGAGACACGAAAAGAGGTAAAAAACGGAACACGAAACGAATATATATGCTTAGAAATTAACTGACAAATTTTAAATATTGTAATATTGTTGTACTGTAATGTCTCTTCAGAAATTCTATTTCAGGACTTTATTCTTTCCATTTCATTTTGTATTGTGTTATTTTCTCTGTATTTGCCAGGACATATAGTTCCTTTCTTAGGTAATCATTTCTGATTCAGCCTATTCTTATGCATCCTTTCTCCTGTCTTAGAAATTTCATTTCTGAAGCTTGTATTTGGTTAATTCCTTTTTCCTAGTGCCCAGCATTGTGATCAATGTCGACATTGCCATTAACTTATAAAACTTTCCTTAATCTACAGTAACACTGATTTTGTTTTATGGTTCCATAAAATGATCCTCTAATTTTTTTCTTGAGGGTTGTGGTGATTGGATGTAGTATCTAACACTCCTCCTTTCAAAATTCTAAGACAAGCCACTGTGGGAAAATATATACGTTTTTGTTGACCAAACAGTCCATTCGCGATTTGTTAAGTGACCAAACTATATGAGATAGATTGAAAATGCAAATGGATAAAATTTAGATCTTTTTAAGACAAACAAAATGCTACAAAAATCTTTCGAAAAAATGTTTTGGTTTCCAAGACGGCGCCTATTAGAGGGTCAAATTTTGAATTTTTTTCAATTTTTTTCAATTAAACGAAAAGTATAAAAGTTGGAAGAGAATATCATATTGAGAAAATGTCGATATTTGAAAGTTCTATCGATCGATATATCAGTCATTCACAAATGTTTCTGTGTTTGCAAGATACATGCAAAAATTTGAAAAATTGGCGCCAACCCGCAATACACCTTAGTTGAGCGGAGAAGCCCACAACGGGCTGGGAAGTCGCACAATTTCCGATATCGATATTAATTTCCTAATTAAATAAAGGTTTGTTTTTTTTTAATGCTGTTTTTTTAATGCAAGGGTTCCGGAGCGAAGTGACGGTATCCGGCTATTATTATTATTATTATTATTATTATTATTATTATTATTAATTACTATATATTATAAAATCGCTATTCTAGCTGTGATAAGACTAAGATTTTCCAATTTTGTGACCACACTATAAGAAATAGATTGGTCATGAAAATGGATACAATGTAGAAATTTTTAATACAAACAAAATGCTACAAAAATCTTTCGAAAAAAGTTTTTGGTTTCCAATTTGTTTCCATTTAAACGATCAAATTTTGATTTTTTCTCAATTTAAACGAAAAGTATAAAAGTTAGAAGAGAACATTATAGTAAGAAAATATAGGTATTTGAATTGAAAGTTCTATCAAGCGTTATATCAGTTATTCACAAACGATTCTCCGTTTGCGAGATACATGCAAAAATGGGAAAAATTTCATGTTCGGTCTTGTGAGAAGTTTGTGAAAATTCTTAAAATTTTCCAAATTGCAAAACAAACAACAGTTGAATTTCTTAACTCACTCCTATCATTTCGAATACCACCTCATATTTTTAACATAAAATTTGGAATGATAGTCATGTTGATAAGAAATTTAAATCCGAAGAAGGGTTTCTGTAATGGAACAAGACTAATTGCAACTTCATGTCATCAACATTTAATTTGTGCAAAAATCATCAATGAATCCCACAAAAATGAAATAGTAACAATTCCAAGAATTGACTTGAAACCAATCGATTCAAATTTGCCTTTCATTTTGAATCGCAGACAATTTCCAATAATTCCTACATTCGCCATAACAATTAACAAATCACAAGGTGAAACATTTGATCATGCTAGAATAATTTTGAATGAGCCTGATTTTTTTCTGATGGACAATTATACGTCTCATCAAGAAATAAGCAAAATGTTAAATTACAAATTACTGAAACGTCGGAGCAAGGAAATCTTTGGGAAAACGATTCAACAATTTTCACAAAAAATATGATTTATGAAGTTTTGTAGTAAAATATAATGTTTCATTATCAAAAATGTGTTTCATTTTTTTCACTCAAATGACAGACAAAATCGCCTTTTTTATTTTTGAATTATTTAATTGATCAAGTGCGACAACTAAAATTATCTTCACGTAGCGATTGAAAAGATTAAATTTTAAATTATAGTAGTTTTGTTCATATACCAAGTTTAGAACAGCAAACTAATTGTTAGAAATCGAGCGGAGCACAGCGAAGCGACGCCGAGCAAAGCGAGGGCAATTTCTTGTAAAAAGGCCTGGCACACTCACTTACGCTTAGCTCAATCCCTTGGAACTGGAAAGCTGAAAATTTTCACAGAGGTTCCCGTTATGATGTAGACAAGGAATAAGGCCGTATTTTTCGAAATTTCCACGGGATAGGAAATAATCTGGCAAACTGACCATGAAGTGTGTGGCGGCAACCCCATGTGTGTGGCGCCAACCTGCAATACACCTGAGTTGCGAAGATGGTCACAACGGGCTGGGAAGTCGTATATTCTCCGGTCTCAATATTAATTTGCAGAATAAAAATTTCTGTTTTTTTTAATGCTATATATGCAACGGTTCCGGAGCGAAGCGACGGTACCCGGCAGTGTCAATATAATTTTCTTTTTCTTGAAATTGCTATATGTCATTCTCATTTATATAGGCCTAATTTATATATATATATATATATATATATATATATATGAAGTGCAATTAGGAACTTGATTTACAGTATCAAAATTCCATACGTATCTTTGAAGTATATCTCATTTAATTTTTTTTTAATTTGTGTTATATCTTTGATATGGCCGTGCCGGCGTGGACGTGCAGTCTAAGGCGGCGGTCTGCCGATACAGGGTTAAAATCCCGGTCTAGAGCAAGGATGTTTCAAATTTCCTTCTGTGCTTGTTAGCATATTCTTCACTTTTTCTTCGGGTTTGACGTCATTCCATAATGGCGTCTATGGGAAGGCAACGGCAAACCAACTCAGTATCTGTTCCCTGGAAATTCTCAGAGTCTGCTAGGGGTTCGCTTTATCGGGAACACTAGCGCTCATTGGAACACGGTTCCTTCTCTACGAAGCTCGCACTTCGGTGCGTACAGTACCAATTATTAATTAATTATCTTTGATATCTATATAATCTTTTTTACATTCATAGATTTAAATACAGCCAACGTCTTGAGCTCCTAATGAGACTCAAATGTAACTCAAATAGAGAGATTTAAGTAAAAAAAATGGTAGATCTTGAGAAAAAAATACCCTCCTAGAGAGCCATCTTTTTTCGATGTACTTCTCTGAAGTCTTGCACTCACGTAAAAGAATTCGCGTAAAAAAAATGTAAAAAGAAGAAAACACCAAATTTTATCTGATTGTTTTTAACTAGTTAGTTCTGAAATGTGTATAAAAAAGAAAAATACGTTAGTAAAAAGACACTTTAACAAAAACACTTTTAAAATAGATACAGCTTAACGTCTTCCCAAGGTTAGTGAGAAAAATGAAAGCTAAATTTCACATCTGTAAAAATTTAGGATTTAATGTATGATTTAATGGAACTACATTTAAGTTCATTAGAAAGTAATCATTCATGTTGCACAAAAAATACGAGATATCAATATACAGTAAACTCCCGATTATCCGCGGGCGGATTAACCGCGGACCTCTCCTGTTTCCATGTTTTTTACTGTACAATAAATTATGGAATTAAAAAAAAAAATTAAATTAACTATAGAGTAAGGTAAATAATAAAAGAGGCTGACAAAGTATGTGAAGACAATTACAAGCAAACATTAAACTGTTATATTTAAATGGAACGACCTTGTGGGCGGAGCTTAGGCCGGCAGTTACACTAAATTACGGGAGAGCCTTCCCCTTCTATATACACCTCAGACTGCTCACTTGTCAATTTAGCCGCCAACTTAAATTTTTTTTTTATTATTTTGTAAATTTGTTTTACATTCTTTTCATTCACGTAAGTTGAGAGTTATTTTGAACAAAACTTGACATCTGACGCTTGAGGTATTAGTTGTAGTTGTACATGGAGAGGGTAACGTCACCCCCCCCCTTAACTAGCGCATGCGCAGTAAAAAGGTCGTTCCTTAATTTGTTTACATTAATTTTTAATGTAAATAAAACATGTTAAAAGGATTTTTGTGTTGATTTTCATTCTATTTCCGATTATCCGCGGAATTCGGTTATCAGGGTTGCCGCGCACCCAATTCTGCGGAAAATCGGGAGTTTACTATATGTCTTTTCTAAGATATCTTGCATCAAGTTAATATCGTCATTACAACGTAATTAAATTGTCAATATTTCCTTCAAATTTACGATCTTGGCTAAACTTCTTTTTCTTGTGCTTAAAACTTCCAAAAAAACTTCAAAAAATATTTTAAATAAAAGCTTTATTTTATAACAATTTGAGAAATTAAATATAGAAAAAATAATTTACATTTACGTCTATGTAATTTAGCTTTTCCAATGAAAAAATGCTTAAAAATTTACAAACGAAAGTTACAGAATAACTTATCGAATAGAAATTCTCCATCACATCATTGCACAAAGGCATTATACGAACAACAAATGTTACAAATTCAATGAAATTTTACATAATATTCATTTTCAATATTAACTGTTGCACACTAAGAATATTGTAAAAAAATTATAGCTACTTCATATTGAGGATTAAAACTGTAAAAAGAGAATTTTGTGTATTTGATTTTTAATTTAAAGTTTAATCAGATTTCAACCGATTCACCAAGATTGAACAAACATTTCATTCAATGAACTAGAAATTTTTGACAAATTTACGAATTACTGCCAACATTTTCATATTAAAAACCCTCATGCGGATTCTGTTTGTCACTGTCAGATTCTTCTATGGTCTTTATTGCAGTGATAGCACACTAATTGAAAAAAATAATCTCCAGTTATCTAATTGTATTTCCTAAAGATGAAAGGATAATTACTAGTTTATTGATTTCTCGTTAACAAGCTTACGGAACTGGACAATGAAATTTCAAATTTTATAACTACTCTTACGAAAAGTGGAGTAAAACAGGAGATACGTTTAAATAATATTTAGTAATAAATAAATACCAATTGCTAATAGATGAAGATTAGTCTTGTGGCTTCCGACTATCACACCTCACCAAACAGCGTGACAAGTCAACATACATCGGTAAATAGAATTTACATAAATCTTTTCTTTCAGTTTGCTTCGAAAGTATCCATTGTTAGTTTAGAGGGAAGACCACTACCCTTAGGAAAACGATGCTGTCATTTAGGTTCCCAAAATATTCTTTCCAAACCTTATTAATTATATTGTATTACTCTGAGATCTTAAACAAAGCTCTGGATGGCGAACTGCTGGTTTAGACATCAACCAACGAAGTAGAAAAAATCTTCTGTAAGTTATAAAAAATAAAAAATATGGTTTTACGTGTACTGCGTAATATGGGAAGCAAAAATGAAGCCATAAACCTGAATATGATGAATAATTTATACCACAACAAAAAAAAACAAAAAAAATACACGACGTTTCACCTTCGAGAGACAGCCTCCTCAATCTTCTGTAAGTTGTTTGTCAATTTCTCCATTGTATAATATCAATGTGGATGTTTTATATAACTTCTAAAGATCTACCATCCTACTTCCTAGGTAATCCCAATCTTAAGGTTGGCAGTGTATAGTTAAGACTTAAAATAACAGAGATACGCCAAAAAACTTTAATAACAACTTTCTCTTATAAAAGTAAAGAGATCTACTGTATTTCGATTATATGGTCAAATACATTACAATAATTATTATCTACCAAAACCTTACGAAATTTATTTGTGAACTCTCATTGCTATTTAGGTATTCACACAGTGGCTGTAGTATAACTTTTATATCGAATTAAAGGAATTTTGATAATACGTTTTATGCAGAAAATATGGAAATTTTAAAATTTGTGAGCAATTAAATAGGGCTTCGTTATTTTTATACACATTTTTTCATATATAACTATTTTTCCATTCCCAATCTGAATCTGAGACGAAATCCTACCCTACAGATCTGAATTTACATTTATAGTAGAATTTTAATTCATTAATAGTCTGGATAAATCTTCAACAAAGCAAAATTAAATAAATTAGTAAACAAAAGAAAAAAAAGAAAATTAGAATAAAATAATTGCTTTAAGCTGAGCCGTAAATAAGACGCTTACGGAATTTTATGGAAATCCGGGTAGCCGTTTTAACGTGATATGCGGAAAACAGAGAAACCTACAAATGGACAGAGAAGGAAAACATTCAAGTAGAAAAGTCAGTCAGTAAAGATTTTTTTTTCAATGATATCCATTAAAAAAAATCTATTTTACTTATAACGTAAGATAAAAAAATAGCATACATTTTCTAAAACTAATTAAAGCAATAGTAATAATATTTAGTAATAATAAATAATTAAAAGTAGAAAATGGAAAATTATCTGTCACAATATTATTTTCCATTTTTATTCAAATTTTCTAGCATTTTCAAAAGAGAACTAAGCTGAGAAATTAGTATTGTAGTCTTATGAATTGTTATTTTTTCGTAAAATATTTTCTGTTCTCTTAAGAATTCTCCAGAATCAGGATATGACAAATATATCACTTAGTAATGATTACATCTCATTCCGAAACACCATCCGTACCACGATAATATGAAGCAACTAGCAGCAAAGCCTGTCGGACGACAGGCATAAAAAAAATCTGAAAAATCATTTTATTATCAACTATCAAATATAAAGTAAAAGTAAATACTGTGCAAAGTTGTGAACGAAGATTCTACGGCAAAAATAGTTTTGAGTTTCAAAATCAGCGTAAACTGAGTAAGTATGCCAAATGTCATCAAAATGAATACAGTGGTAACAAAATTATGGGGTTTTGAATATATGTTTTGTTGGAATTTCAGTTGTCGAGGTCAGTTCCCAAGAATAAAATTTCATGGAAACAACATGGAATGACACAATGAACTAATGTTGTCATCCAATTTGAGTACTTTTGATTCAATGGTATCATTGAGAACCGTTGGATCTATCTTAATTGCTGAACTATATCGAGTTACAGAAAGACAGACGAACTTTGCAAATTTATATGTATATATATTTGATTCGATTGATGATTTGATTTGAATTTGTTTGTTTAATTTTCATCAGACCTATTTAGGTGTACTTCTTACCTGTACACCTGTAATATAGGTTCTGAGAGTTTAATCTAAAGGATCATTTTCCACCCAAAAAGAAAAAGGAAATACCAACCATATGTAAAGTTTAATTTATCTAAAGAATAATTATTATTTTTGACTCATAACGCCGAAAGGCATTTAAAACTCACCTTTATATAAACTAAATACTGCGCTAACTTGTGAACGAAGCTTCAACGGCAAAAATGGTTTTGAGTTTCAAAATCAGCGTAAAAAACTGAGTAAGTATGCCAAATTTCATTAAAATCGGTGCACTGGTAACAAAATTATTTGGTTTTGAACAAATGTTTTGTTAGATTTTCAGTTAAAATTTCATGGAAACAACATGGAATGACAAAATGAACTAATATTTCATCCAATTTGAGTACCCTTGATTCAATGGTACCATTGAGAACCTTGGATCTATCTTAATAGGTTAATTATATCGAGTTACAGACAGCCAGACGAAATTGGCCAATTAGATTAGTTGATAAAGCAATGTAAACTATATAAAATCTAACAAGCATATTTTCTCAAAACTACGTAATGAAACTTAAGATTGGATAAAAAGTTGCCTTAAAATAAGCATTTTTTTCAGCACTATAAAAAAAATCTCATTGAGTTTCCCTGATCGAGATATTGTATTAGTTTCGTCTGAGTTCAGTAATAGACTTTAATCTCTTTTGGTGTTTACACCAAACACCCTAGAGAAGTGACGATCGTCAAATCATTCAGTATCTTACTCTAATAAATTTTGATCTGCTGTACGAATCTTCTTGAAACTTGTCGTATTTATGGACACGAAACAAACTAACTTTTATATTTGATTTTTTGTCACGTGGGTTTTGTCCAGAAACTATCGCAACATGGAAAAAATAGTCGTAGAAAATATTAGAGTTAAACCAACTGGTTTCTGTCCAATAACAACGAATATTAAACCACTTACTAATCTCCTTAATGTCTCCGCGAGTTTTAGTGTAATATTTTAACAACACTTAATTTTACAATTAATTTTATAATTGTCTTCACGCAACTTAAGTATTTGCAGAAAATGAAGCCATTGTGTTTAACAGAAACTATACAGACATCCATGACATATCGATTTAGATCATTTCATAAAATCCTACGTATGTTTCGACTTTCATCTGAGTGTTTACTGTCACAAAGACGTAACAAGAAAACTAGGTATATTAAAGAATAAAAAGCGAAAAGCTTTTTGCTTTTCCTTTAGATTCTCACTTTGCATAGATATAGTTAATATTAAATTGCATAAACACTTCGATAAAACAATTTTTAATGTCTACTTTTAAAAGTAACTGAAAATGCAAGATTTTAAGGAAAGTAGGCTTTTCTTTCTTTTGTTCTTTTTCCTATAGCTTTCTAAAGAATAAACAGCGTCTCTTCCAGATATTCATAGATATTCTTTTATCAAATTGTATAGTTTCGAAAAAAAGTACCATTAAAAAAGCGAATGGAAATTGTACTGATGCAAACAGTATTTATCTTTTCTTAAAGTTCTAATTTCAAATGAAGAAAAAAAACAACTTTTTGACGGTTGTTACTGCATGTTATTAGGTATTAACTACAAAACATTATTGAAACTTGATAATTAAGCAAACTTGCAAAGCAGGATTCCCTCAAATTTTGATGTAATATAAACACAGATATTTACATAAAAAATCGTATTAATGTTGAATTGAATCAAAATACGATGCTGTTCAATACGATCTACGCTAATAACATATTTGTTGAAGAGACTTAAATAATTAAAAAATTATTCCGAGTTTAGTCTTAACGAAAATAGCGGTTAAAAGTCTCTTTCCATGGCCTTTAAGTTGAAATTTTACAAACAGAATGACCTCTTTATAATTTTAAAATTTCTTATTAAAACTTGTAGCAAATATTATTAACTTTTATATTCAATAAAACATTTAAGCGGATTATAAATATTTATCTATTTTATATTTTTGCTCTACCATATAATTTTCATAGGATACTGGGTTTTTTTTTTTAAAGAGATGTTAGCATAAAAGTTCTTAAGATGTGATAGCATGCTATTAATCGAACTAATAGGAGACACAATAAGAGGTAAAAAACGGAACACGAGACTAATATATATGTTTAGAAAGTAACTGACAAATTTTAAATATTGTAATATTGTTTGTACTGTAATGTCTCTTCTGGAATTCTATTTCAGGACTTTTTTCTTTCCATTTCATTTTGTATATTTTGTTATTTTCTCTGTATTTGCCAGGACATCTAGTTCCTTTCTTAAGTAATCATTTCTGATTCAACCTGTTCTTATGCATCCTTTCTCGTGTCTTAGAAATTTCATTTTGGAAGCTTGTATTTGGTTAATTCCTTTTTGCCTTGTGCCCAGCATTATAATCAATGTTGATACTGCCATTACCTCATAAAACTTTCCTTAATCTGCAGTAACACATATAAAAATGGTTCGATAAAATGAGCCTCTAATTTTTTTCTTAGGGGTTGTGGTGATTGGATGTAGTATCCTCCTCTGTTCCTTTCAAAATTCTAAGACAATCACTGTGGGAAAATATCTACGTTTTAGTTGACTAAACAGTCCATTCGCGATTTGCTAAGTGATGCAAAGCTGACCTTTTCACTATAAATAACCCCTGCTGCTTTTTTCCTCTTTGACATGATGTATTTATCTATCTGCTAATCTTCATCGGTAAGAACATTGTAATGTACCCTATTAATCATTTCTCTCATAAAATTCTTTTTACAGTTCAGTATCAGAACAATTCAGCTAACAAGGAACAGGATCCGAAATGATCTGAAATAAATTATTTCTTGAATTGGTTACCTGCAATAAGGTACATGTTTCTATCCATACCATCAAAGATTTGTAATATAGTTATGTGAAATTAATAATCCCCATTCAATGAAATCATTGATCATAATAGTCTAATAAAATATGAAATGGAGCAAATGTGAAGGGAAGCCAGAAAAAAAACTATTTCAAATTTTGGAACACTTGAATGAACATTGTGAACAAAGACTGAACTAAGTATGGACTGCACCACATATAATCTTGTATTATTGCTGGGGATATATGCAGCAGAACCCTACTTATACACAGAGTGGCAAGCATTGAATTGTATAAAATGGCTGTAAAATACATAAGCGTTTATTTGGGGTATTTAAAATTTTTCCAAAAAAACTATTTGCAAAGATGATATCTATTATGTCGTATTTCTGAAAGATTAACACTTTGATAGCACTGGTTTAAAGTTATCTAGTTCTATTATCTTCGCATAGAGATATTTCCTCTGGTTGCACAATAGTTTCACTTTCACACAAATTTAATATTAAACACCGACTTAGTATTAACTAATATTATTTTCTCTGTTAATTATGTATTCGCACTTCACTATTACACTATAGCTTATTTTTGATTTAATCTAATTAAATCACACAGGTAAGAAGTTACTAGTAATAACCTTTCCACTTGTATGTACTTGTAAATTTACTAGGAATAACCTTTCACTTGTATGCACTTGTAAATAATCACAATACTTATCTTCTATTGTAATTCACTTGTATCACTTATACTCTATAAGCAATACATCCTAATACGAATATGATATTCTGGTTTTAAACACCTTATGCGAAATTGAATTATAATTCCAATATGATAAGTCAGAATTCGCATGTCCCTTGTTAGGCCTCACTTCTTTCTTCTATTTATCAGGTATTTTGGCCCCGTCCAAAATAAAGTAAATAAAGAGTTCGCTACTTACAAATTGAAGGCGCTCGAAGACTTCACCTTTGAAGTTCTCTGCATGGCTTCGTTGTATCCACTTCACTTTGTAGATTACAGTTGCATAATTCTGAAGCACAATTAATCCTTAAATCAATTTGTCGAATATTGCGGGTCGCTCACTCGTCATATGATGTCTCGTTCCCACAATACCTCGGGAAGATAATATTGACCTTCTAACGATTCAAACTTTAATTCACGTAAGTTCGTTTCTTCTTACAGTGAATGTAAATAAATAACTAAAGTTCACATAATAAACAATGACTCTCCTCGTCTTCAATATCCTCTTGAACTGAAGTAATAATAAGTTGAACTAAATATTTCTTCCTATAGTTCAAATGGCTAATTTTATTTAACCACTATTTAACTTTTCGATTAGAATATGAAAAGGTATTTATTACCTTCAAATAAACAGTAACAAAGTTCAATTATTCGCTTACTTGGAGAATAATTCTACGTAGGCAGGTCTTGGGATGGAGCGTTCCACTTCGATGAAAGGGTTCAGGTTTTCACGAGCAACGTTATTCAAAAGTTCCTTCGTATTAAATAATTTCTTGTGTTTTAAACACTTCTTTAGTTCGTGTCTTCTTAGACCAAACTTATTCCAGTTCAGGAATTCAGGTTCAATTCTAATTCACACCGCAATAACTTCTATCGGAATTTCGTATTCCTATTCCCTTTCCATTAAATATTGACTTCTGACAGCCTTACTTTCAATAGAACTCATTTCGTTTGAGTTCTCAGTTCATACTGCCCAATATCCTTAATCAATGGTTCGATCCATTTTGGACTAACCTCTAACGGCTTAGGAATCCAAGTGTTCCTAATGTAACACACTATCTCGTGTGTCCTTCCGCCATCAACCTCGCTCGCCATCTCCAACTCTTCTAACTACCAGTCTTATTCTTCTGACGTCACATTGCCTTCTCATTACACACGCCAAAAATTTGAATATTTAAATGTTCTATGGATCACTTCCATTTATAAATAATAAAAAAAATTTCTTTCAAGCAATTTTCACATGCATATTATTTAAACAACTTTAACTTAAAATAATTAAATTATTTAATTTTAATAATTTAATTTACCACAGCAATTCTAAAAACGTTATTCTGTCTGTCATAAGACTAAGTTTTTCCAATTTTGTGACCAAACTATAAGAGATACATTGGTCATGCAGATGGATAAAATTTAGATCTTTTTAAGACAAACAAAATGCTATAAAACTCTTTCGAAAAAATGTTTTCGTTTCCAAGACGGCGCCTATTAGAGGGTCAAATTTTGACTTTTTTTCAATTTAAATGAAAAGTATAAAAGTTGGAAGAGAATATCATATTGAGAAAAATTTGGTATTTGAAAGTTCTATCGAACGATATATCAGTCATTCACAAATGTTTTTGCGTTTCCAAGATACATGCAAAAATGTGAAAAATTTCATATCGGCGCCAACCTGCAATTAACCATAAAGCGGAGAAGCCCACAACGGCCTGGGAAGTCGTACATTCTCCGATATCGATATTAATTCGCTAATTAAATAAAGGTTTCTTTTTTATAATGCAAGGGTTCCGGAGCGAAGTGACGGTATCCTGGTATTATTATTATTATTATTATTATTATTATTTTTAATAATTACTATATATTATAAAAACATTATTCTAGCTGTGATAAGACTAACTTTTTCAAATTTTGTGACCAAACTATAAGAAATAGATTGGTCATGAAAATGGATACAATGTAGAAATTTTTTGGACAAACAAAATGCTCTAAAAATCTTTCGAAAAAAGTTTTTGGTTTTCAAGATGTCGCCTTTTAAAGGGTCAAATTTTGACTTTTCTCAATTTAAACGAAAAGTGTAAAAGTTGGAAGAGAACATTATTTTGAGAAAATGTTAGTATTTGAATTGAAAGTTCTATCAAGCGTTATATCAGTTATTCACAAATGATTCTGGGTTTGCGAGATACATGCAAAAATAGGAAAAATTACATGTTGGCTCTTAAAAGAAGTTTGTGAAGACACGTAAAAATGAAAATTCTTAACACTTTCTAAATTACAAAACAAACAACAGTTGAATTTCTTAACTCACTCACACCATCTCGAATGCCACCTCATATTCTTAACATAAAAGTTGGAGTGATAGTCATGTTGATAAGAAATTTAAATCCGAAGAAGGTTTCTGTAATGGAACAAGACTAATTGCAACTTCAGGTCATCAACATTTAATTTGTGC
This sequence comes from Thereuonema tuberculata, assembly GCA_023159025.1. NCBI lineage: Eukaryota > Metazoa > Arthropoda > Chilopoda > Scutigeromorpha > Scutigeridae > Thereuonema > Thereuonema tuberculata. The sequence continues at coordinate 2,530 of JAFIDM010011624.1, read as the reverse complement.
AAAAATCATTAATGAATCCCACAAAAATGAATTAGTAACAATTCCAAGAATTGACTTGAAATCAAATTTGTCTTTCATTCTCAATCGTAGACAATTTCCAATAATTCCTACATTCGCCATAACAATTAACAAATAACAAGGTGAAACATTTGATCATGCTATAATAATTTTCAATGAGCCTGTAGTTTTTCTCATGGACAATTATACGTCTCATCAAGAAACAAGCAAAATGTTAAATTACAAATTACTAAAACATCGGAGCAAGGAAATCTTTTGGAAAATGATTCAAGAATTTTCACAAAAAATATTATTTATGAAGTTTTGTAGTAAAACATAATGTTTCATTATCAAAAATGTGTTTGATTTTTTTTTATTCAAATGACAGACAAAATAGCTTTTTTAAATCTTAAAATTAATTGATCAACTTGGACAACTAAAAATTATCTTCACTTAGCGATTGAAAAGATTAAATTTTAAATTACAGTAGTTATGTTCATATATCAAGTTTAGAACAGCAAACTAATTGTGTCTTCCGTGTCTTCCTCTAATAAATTTTGATCTGCTTGACGAATCTTGAAACTTGTTGTATTTATGGACAACAAATCATCTAACTTTTATATATTTTTTTGTTTTTTGTTTTTTGTTTTTTTTCACGTAGGATTTTATCGAGAAACTATCGCAACATGGAAAAAATAGTCGTAGAAAACATTAGATTTAAACCAATTGGTTTCTGTCGAATAACAACGAATATTAAACCACTTATTAATCTTCTTAATGTCTCCGCGAGTTTTAGTATTATTAAAGTTAATTGTCTTCACGCAACTTAAGTAATCGCAGAAAATGAAGCCATTGTGTTTAACAGAAACTATACAGACATCCCTGACATATCCATTTAGATCATTTCATAAAATCCTTTGTATGTTTCGACTAACATCTGAGTGTTTACTGTCACAAAGACGTAACAAGAAAACTAGGTATATTAAAGAATAAAAAGCGATGTCTTCCTTTTGCTTTTCCTTTAGATTCTTACTTTGCATAGGCATAGTTAATATTAAATTGCACAAACACTTCGATAAAACAATTTTTAATGTCTACTTTTAAAAGTAACAGAAAATGCAAGATTTTAAGGAAAGTAGGCTTTTGTTTCTTTTGTTCTTTTTCCTATAGCTTTCTAAAGAATAAACAGCGTCTCTTCCAGATATTCATAGATATTCTTTTATCAAATTGTATAGTTTCGAAAAAAGTACCATTAAAAAAGCGAATCGAAATTGCACTGATGCAAACAGTATTTATCTTTTCATAAAGTTCTCATTTTAAATAGAGAAAAAAAAACTTTTTGACGGTTGTTATTGCATGTTATTACGTATTAACTAAAAAACATTATTGTAATGTGATAATGAAGCAAACTTGCAAAGCAAGATTACCTCAACTTTTGATGTTATTTAAACACAGACATTTACAAAAAAAATCGTATTAATGTTGAATTGAATCAAAATACGATGCTTTTCAATACGATCTACGCTAATGATATATTTGTCGAAGAGACTTAAATATTTAAAAAATTATTTCAAAACATTCTGTAAGAGACATTGGTTAAGCGACTCTTTCTATGACCTTTAAGTTGATATTTCACAAACAGAATGACTTGTTAATAATTTTAAAATTTCTTATTAAAATTTGTAGCAAATATTATTAACTTTTATATTAAGTAAAACGTTTCAGCGGATTATAAATATTTATTTATTTTATAGTTTTGCTCTTCTATATAATTTTCATCGGAAACTGGAGTTTTTTTTAAAGAGATCTTAGCATAAAGGTTCTTTAAGATGAGGTAGCATGCTATTAATCAAACTAAAAGGAGACACAAAAAGAGGTAAAAAACGGAAAACGAGACGAATATATATGTTTAGAAAGTAACTGACAAATTTTAAATATTGTAATATTGGTGTACTGTAATTTTTCTTCAGAAATTCTCTTTCAGGACTTTATTCTTTCCATCTCATTTTGTATTGTGTTATTTTCTCTGTATTTGCCAGGACATCTAGTTCCTTTCTTAAGTAATCATTTCTGATTCAACGTGTTGTTATGCATCCTTTCTCCTGTCATAGAAATTTCATTTCTGAAGCTTGTATTCGGTTAATTCCTTTTTCCTTGTGCCCAGCATTATGATTAATGTTGATACCACCATGACCTCATAAAACTTTTCTTAATCCGCAGGAACACTGATTTTTTTTTTTTTTTTTTTATGGTTCGATAAAATGAGCCTCTAATTTTTTTCTTGGGGGTTGTGGTGATTGGATGTAGTATCTACCCCTCCTCCTTTCAAAATTCTATGACAAGTCACTGTGGGAAAATATCTACGTTTTAGTTGACTAAACAGTCCATTCGCGATTAGCTAAGTGATGCAAAGCTGACCTTTTCACTATAAATAATCCCTGCTGCTTTTTCCTCTTTGACATGATGTATTTATCTATCTGCTAATATCCATCAGTAAGAACATTGTAATGTACCGTATTAATCATTTCTCTCA